>JAODTK010000943.1:0-189072 GCA_026419785.1 Sclerodactyla briareus
CTTTCATATATATCCCTCTTTCCTTGTACCTTTTCATAAATCGCTACCCTTGACCCGAAATGCGGTAGGAATAATTAAGGAGCAAGTGGGTTATCAACAGAATGCCAGGCATTCGGTCCTCGCGAGGAAATAATCGATATAAGGATGTGCATTTTTTCCCTATCGACTTTGTTTTCAATAATTGTAGTGTTTTTAAGGGTGTCATTTTGCTTGAGGTGCCACAGAACTGCCTTAATCCCCCTTCCCTCTATTCATTCCACCTCAGTGCTGACGGACAAATTAAACAGTCCCATTCTACTACCTGTTTTGCCTGCTCTGCAGAGATATAGGAGTTAATGTAAACAAACCTAATTGGGGTAACTAATTTGATTCAATTAAATCTAAAATCTATGAAACTAATCATTTTCAGTATTGAACATTCCCCAAATCATTTTTACCTATTTTTCGGCTCACAAGACTCAGTATAAGTTACAAGAAAGCCTCAACGCCTCACTGTGGCGTATCCTTATCTAAGTCACATCTAACTTTCCCTTAACCGAAGATTTGGTGAATCTACAATTGAAAACATTTTGAAATCAGCATAAATGTCTCGATCTGATACCCCGAACATGAACGACATGATGTTGCTACTCGAGTGACCTGCCCCTAGGAAAATATACGAACAACCACCAACAACACCCCTTCAGACACAGACCTCCAAAAGTCGTTACCATATCCTGTTGGAACATTACCAGCGGTAGGATTATTTAAACCATGAAAAAAAAAAACCCCTGAATGAACAGGGACAATCTTAGGACAACTTTTGTCCAGAAAGTGACCCGTGGTAATCAATTTCATTACAACTGGAAAGGGACAAATTCCGTCCCTCATATTTTACTCATTCAGCATTCTAATACCATCTTACACCATTCGTGCGTAGAGTGGCATCGAAACTCCAGTACTTACTGTCAACCATAATAAATACCCCGACCGCCTCCACTTTGATCCCGCTGATGTGGCCGGGTTCGTCTGATTTAACTGTGAAGTGGTGGCGCTCGGGCCGAAGGCTTAAACAAGACTTCGTGTCTGCCGTGTATCGACAAAATCAGGATCGATGGACTTCAACTTAACGAATTAAGCTTACAACAACCACCGCACGACAGGGGAAGGGTACAATTAGAAGCGGAGTTAAGGCATTCGAAACCTGGTCAGTTACAGTTGTAGAGGGTCGGCTTGGCTTTGATCAATGAGGTAATCCATTTAAAAAGGTGGGGGGGTCTAAAACAAGTCCGACCGGTGATCATTCCAAGTAAGAGGGAAAATCACCTTTTCCAATTCTTACGGCTGATTCGGATATTGGGAATGTGGAGCCACGGTAATAGAAATGAGGATACTGAAAGTGTTAACATAAGACACAAGAAGGTGAGTCTATTCCAACCGACTTAGTGACCTTCGAAGTTTTATTCACCCAATTAAGCTGCGTTTCCATGACGCGGCGGGAGGGCGGGAGGGCGGACGAACGGGCGGGCGGGCGTTTTGAAGACTCTTTCCATGCACTGCGGGCAGGGCGGGCGGGCGTTTTCTCGAGTCACGCACCTCTCTTCACTTTTAGTGTGTTAATATGCGCTATATAAGAACCGATGTTAGCCACTATTATATCTTGTTATATATTATTGTTATATTGTTTCTTTATTGTATTATTTATTGTTATTATTGTTAATTTTATTGTTGTTGTTGTTGTTGTCGTTGTCCTTGTCGTTGTCGTTTCCGTTGCTGTTGTTGTTTTTTGCCGTTTTTGTGTCGTCGTGTCGGTGTTTTTGTTTTTCGTTGTTGTATTGCGTGTTGTCGTTGACGTTTGTTGTCAAACACGACGCAATACAAGTGTTTAAACATAAACACCGGTGTTCATTTTCGAAACCAATGTTCTTATTTCACGATTACGGCCCAACCATTCAACTTCACAATTGACAGTTTTTGAGATTTAATTAGAGCAAATACTTGACATATCAATTGGTTTAAACATGTAAATTATGTGTTCAAAAAGGTGTTCGGGCCGTTGAATATAGACACATCTGTATAAAAGCTCATCCCTAGTGTTGAAAACAGTTATGAATGTTGTGTGAAACCATTATTGAACCTAAAATTGACCTCTCTCTCCATTATCATCCGCCGGCTTCAAGGCCGGTAAGTTGCAGGGGAATCCCCGTAATGGATTTGCAATACCCCGCGGACACGCGGCGGCGGAAAAATCGCTCCATGACCGATCGATAAACCGCCCGCCCCTCCCGCCCTGCCCGACCGCCCGCGTGCATTGAAACGGCTCCATTGAATACCGATAAGCGATTAGACCCCGCCCGACCTCCCGCGTGCATGGAAACGCGGGTTAAGACTGACGTTGTCATCGCTACCCCCTGGAAATCCTCGACGTCACAGACAGGTTGAGAGGTTCAGAAAGCTGACCGACGAAGGAAGCGGCTGTGGACTCTGCCTCATACAAAATCTAATCCTCTGATGAAAATATCGCTAATTTGAAATTACGGAGTATACACTTTGAAGAAAACTCTAATTTCCCGATTCGAAACCTGTTGCTTATTACAAATAATCTTCATGTCTCTTATATGTCACACGTGATAGATTTACACCCGGGATAGAACTCGTTAATAATAGACGTCTGACGGAGACCGACAGATATTCTGCTCCGAGATTTGGCAAGACAGCTGACCATCCAGCACTACAGCGCTATATGTACATCGTAAAGTCTTGGGATAAGCATGTATCGAAAGATGAACAGCAAGCACACAACCTGCTGATGACGGCGTCAGTGTATAGTAATCTTGTCGGTGTCCAAACTTAACGCTATAATAATCAGAATCATGCACGTTCCAGTCAAGCCCTCAATATTGTGATGATCAGCTTAGTACCCTAATTGGCTTACACAGAGAAGGTGTAATCCAAGGCTTCGCCAGAGCGCCATATTCGTGACCGGAAAAATATTTATTCAGCTCTATGACTTTCCAAATGATTTTTTTGACTGTCCCGATCGTAAGAACTTTTCTCCTTAAAACCGCAACCTATAGCCTACTTGAATTGATCTTTTTTTTACTGGATACTGCAATATCCTAATATGCTGTCTCGTACTTGAAACATCTTGTGTTTTTGCCCTCTTTTGACCTTGAACTGAAAAAGAAGAAAAAACAATAGGGTTCTTCCTACTTTTAATCGTGAAATCTACATAATAATATACCACAAACACGCGAGCAGATAGAGACTTACATAACATGTACATGTCCATATGCCTGACTGCAATATAGATTCCTTTTTGCCTGTGCCCCCGCCAGAATAAAAAGGTACAAATTATTCTATCCTCGAAACAATCTGGCGCCTTGCCGCCTCAATCGCTCGGAAAGAACCCTTTTGGCTCACGGAAATCTGAGTAATGGGTTTTTAGTAGAGATATCCTAGATTTTTCACCTGTGCGTACAGGGTAATTTGGCAATATCATAAAACCTATTTCAAAGTTTGATTGATTTTTATGAAGAATTGGTACATCATTGTAACATGCACATAGGCCATCTGTAAGACAAGTTCAGTCATCATAGTTCAAATCAGGCTACTTTGCATAATCTTGGTGAATTTCAGCAGTGCTGGATTTATGTAACTTATTTACAAAAAACGTTCAGTTATAAGTTTGCCATGTACATCAACAGGCCTGCCTACCAACGCGGTGAGATATGTGTGAAAGTGGGAGCGCATAAGTAGGCTCCCGAGGGAAGTAATCAGTCAATGAGAGCATTCCCACCAATCAGTTGTAAGTAAAGATACATAGAAGCTGCGGAATGCACATTGCGTCATAGAGGTTCCATTAGTATGAGAAGCGGTTTCAATTCCTTATACTAGCGTAACTAGCTAAATTATGTTTAATTAAATTGAAGACTTCTAGCAACCTATAGGCGCCCAATCACGTCATCGGTGTCTGCAATCGTTTCTACAATTTTTACCCCCCGCAATCCATAGGAACCGTAGGTACTGCGACCAATCTCCATGAATATGTGGACAGCATCTCATACAACGGCACTGGTTATATTCGAATTCCTCACAGGTCTTCATTCCTCACCTGGGTAGAAAATAGCAGACATGTATGGGGAAGCACCTCGCTCATGGCGCAAACGGAAAGCTGATCCGGGCCCAGTGCGCTCCGTACTCCGCACCTAAAAAGCAGTCCTGGAGCATACGACTGAGCTAATATCCGTCTCTAAATGTTCACCTGGATGTCCTCAGTTACTCGTGAACATAACTATATCCGCTTGTCCGGTAATTTCTGATGAGTTCAATGTCCCCGCATTCCATGCACCCTCCCAGCCACCCGGTCCGTGGAGGTCATGTTGACCTGGTCATGTTGGGATTTTGAAGGGATGCCAGTATCCGGCAGTTGCCGGCAGTGTACCCTATCATTCTTTGTTTCTCAGGGATATCCTCGTACGACTCCTTCCGATTTACACTTGAAGAATGAGTTGAACATGGGGATCAGCGTCCACCTGTTTAATATAGGCTGCCAAAAAAAATGCCTCCATAGAGGTGAAATCGCCGGCGTAAATGAACGAATTCGGAGGAGCAATTCGTTCGTAGTCCATTTTCTCGCCCGATGACGATAGGTATGCGTATAATGACGTAAAATATTCCAAAAACTTTTCAGAAATTGTACTCGGAACAACAGCTGTTTTTCGAGAGCAAAAAATGAAATTTGTATTCTCCGCGCCTTTGCACACGATCGGAACCGTTTAACCACGGCTCCCAATATGTGGTCGCATTGCGCAGGTAAGGTTCCCACACGTTCCGTATTTTCGACAGACATCAGTCGCGATATATCCCACACGATCCGGTGCGATTCCACGCTATCGTCATATCCCCCACAATGACTGGACATCCAGGCAGCAAAGCGTGGACTCGGGACTGTGATTGTTTAGTTCACAACCGCGGTCTTCGTATTTCGCGTAGTATCAGTATGTACATATATCAGGCGTTTGAGCGGTACGTGTAAGTGAATGGAACCTGATGGGGTCTCAGGTGCCTCGGTGGGATGTGTGTCCGAGCAGTCAGTGGGCTCTCGTCTGTGTTGAAGAGCCATATCTGACTAGGGTCGCGATTTGCCATGAAGTTCCCTCCAACAGTTCATCGGTTCTTGAAACCGCCAGCGAACAAGCACTCCTCGGCGCCTCTCACCACTCTGGATCCAAGTCGGCTTCTCCATGATCATCTTTCCCCTTTAGGTTTCGCATCGAAACATGATAAGGATAGGTGTCGTTTCTTCCAGAATGTCCTCATGATGAAACAAGTCATTGTCACTTTCCAGTATTCGTAAAACCTTGGTGCGGCTGGGAGATTATCCATCTCACTAAGAATGAGCTAACAAATATGTCTGTTTTTCCACCGAGTGTTTCGTCTTCCAAATCGGAGACGTGTCGTGCCGGTGCTACTGAAGAGTAACACTTATGTAAGTCTCACCTCGGACCAGCCTCTCATTCGTTCGGAATAGGATGACGCCTGTCCCAACCTCGCAATCCCAACTGCCACTCGTGTACTCGTCGCGATCACAAACATAAAATAGACCAAGCACACGAGAACGACAAAGAAGCAACGCTTCCAGGCCGCTGGATTTTTCGCATGTTATGAAGCTCGTCGGTCTGAATTTTGTTGGGTAACATATCGTCTTTCAGGTGTAGATTGTCTGCGTCCAGATAATCTCTTCTCAGTATTGGTGATTCCATGGTCAATAAGGGGGACCAAATTTGTTGGTACTGGGTATTGTTTAGACCCCGTGACTACTGGTAGGAATATTTCCATCACTACTGACTATACAGGGTTTCGTATTCCCCGTAACGTCACCTTCATAAATAAATACTTTTCACAAGAAACCCTCATGCGATCAGCTTTCCTAAATTACTATTTTATGTCTATTCGTGCAGCGAGCAATTCTACACTGGTAATATTCCCCCCATTGTTCGGTTCGTTCCCCTTTGTTCATTTGAACGATTTTAATTGTTCGAACCTTGTCACGCAACTGAACGCACCGGTGAAATAAGCGCGTCGTTGGGTAATGGTATTGATCGAGGCATCAGCCCTGATGCTATAATGTGGTAACTACCTTCCCAGGCCTACACATAGTGGTGTCTCATATTTTGTAACCGATTCCCCTTTTCCCCACGATAACGAGCCGGGGTGGGGGATAGCTTGTTCTTAGTACAAGTCATATAGTGGGGTTAGGGGTCGATAATCAATTGGGTGAAAGGCCAAATGCACGCATTCGGAGAGACTGTAAATTGAGTCTTCTTCCATGCAACATAAAGAGTTGGTGTTTATTATTATGGAAGAAGTGCTACCCAGAAGCAATGCGGTCGTTTCCGTTGAAGATTGGGGGGGGATGAATGGACTTGTGACTTCTAAGCGATCTCCACTGGTTGGCGCGAAGCGTTACCCCTAAAAATTTTGGCCTGACGACCCCCATCAGATTGGCAGGAGTGGGCACTTAGCATGTCTAAAACGGCTGTCGTGGAGAAAGGTTTTTTTTGTGTATCCCCAACCATTGGCTCCAAAATTAAACCCAATCTCCAAATGGTGACCAATTCCATCGCTCGGGGTCTTGTAGCCTCCACATAGTGGCAGTGTCTACCCTTTCTGATGAGCCGTTCCGTTGACATAATTGTAGTTAATAACAGCCTTCTCGTCAAAAAGCGTCCAACCGATGCCTCGACATGGTAAGTCCGGACTCCATTGCTATGTCTCAAAAACTATTGACGTAACCAAACTTATCAGTGACAGCCACGGTGAGCAGATAATCTAATGACCGAAATGGCTCTGATTGGTAATACAACACGCCTTAAGCCCCCCCCCCATCGCCTGGGCTTGTCGTCTGTGGATCTCACACAGGCAGCCGTTTCAATAGTACCATCACTTTTGTCACCAGTGTTTACCTCATCATCTCTGGGAACTGTCGCCCTCGTTCCAATGATCTTGAACACTGCTGGGTGATATTAGATAAAAAAAAAAATAACTGAAGAATAGACAATGAAGCAGTAAAAATAGACGAGTGATCTTTGAAATATATTTCAGCCTTTTCAAACCCGGAGTTGAAACTCCACATGGATAATTTGGAGAGGATGGATTACACCATAATAAAAAAACAAATGGTTGACATGAATATGATTATCAAGTGAAGCGGAGGAGGGGAGAAATAGTAAGCCGTTTTACCCCTATCTCTAAATATCGGTGGAAGGAATGTACCAGGTCAAGTAACGGTTGCCCTAACGCCTCGATGATTGATCCATTTCTCTAGAATAGGCTTAATTATGGGACTGAGACGGACGTTGGCTTCTTTCAAGTCCTATGTCGGTGCTGGAATAAGGTTCGGCTCCACGCGGCTTTCCGTTTCGCATCCCCATTTCCTTTCAATAGTAGGTTACCGGATATGGGGAGGATAAGTTTCTGAACGGCAGAATAGTTAGCGGGATTAGGTAGCGTTAAGCATGCAACAGGTCAGGGATGTTCGAATATGTCGGTTGAGAATAAGGTTCGGCTCCACTCGGCTTTAGAGATTTCGCATAAACCATTTTCTTTTCAATGCGGCCTTACCGGATATGGGAGAAGTTCTGAAAGGAGAATAGTTTAAACGGGATTAGTGTCCTGTACACGCAACAGGTCCCGGGTTCGATTTCAGCTGACCGCACCGGCGTTTGTCAGAAGTGGCTGTTTTATACGGCAGTTCGAATGGCGTGTTCCTGGTCTTAGGTTCTGGTCCTGCGGTTGAGCAGTGGGCTGGTAATTTCGGGGGTTTGTTTCGGGGCACTTGCAATAGTTATCGCGCGGCTGTGAGCAGTCGCGTCAAACATATCCGCTCCTCCAGTCTGAGAAGGGGGTCAGGTCCTGGAGTTCCTGATCGTCCGTTGAGGGACGTATAAAAATTGCGGTCCCGGGGGCAGGTTTGGTGTCCATCCTGCTCGTTATCATTGGAGCACTAGTCGAGAAGAGAAGGCGATTGTCGCCGGTGCTCACCACGTCAAAAATTCGGTAGGGTTCCTCGATGATTCAAAATGGCTTCTGAACCCGTAGAATCAAATCCAAATCATGGATGACAAGTCACGAGGTCATCCATACCCGTGTGTCCGAAGACCGAAGTTCGTCAAGGAAACATAACAAGGATTGCCTATGACGACGTCAAGGCTATTAGAGGGGATAGAATGCGTAGGTGTACAACCAACAACCTATATTATCGTTTCCTCCGACCTCTATTGAATCTGCCAGGGGCGTCGGACCGGTATGAAATGGGGGGGGGGGGACACATCGATGCAAATGACCATCTAAGTCGGAGCGCCACCATTGTTGGCTTCGAAGCGGCCCAAGAAATTTTCATATTTTCATACCCTCCAGATCGGACCGGAAACGGCCACTTGCCAGGCTCAATAAGCACCCATCTACATGTGTGATTTGAGTAAAAGGACAAAAAAAAACTTTGTCCTTTTGGCATCGTAAGATATTTACCGAATATCACACAGGTATTTTTTTTTTTGACCTTTTCTACTCTGGTTCTGTTTGCGTGGGATCCAGGGGTCTACTAACGTCTCTGGTGGATCGAAGGGAAAGGCCTAGGCGTACGGACCAACTCCAATTTGGGGGGAGCAGGAAATTCCTACCCGAATTTTACAAGTCAAGTCATCGGAAACCACGGGAACGCGCGAAGCGCGCAATTTTGTTTGTGCATGTTTCCCAGCATTCTAATCGAAAAGTCTTCTGCAAAAATTCAGGCATTTTTTGTTTGTTTTTTTTTTTTTTTCCCTTTTTTTTTTTTTTTTTTTTTTTTGTTTTTTTTTTTTTTCCTTTTTTTTTTTTCTCAACTTTTGCTTTTCCTTCCTACCTAAATTTCCCACGATGTTCGCCCGACTTTTTCCACCTCCGAAAAAGGGGAGGGGGGGGGGAGGTCCTGCTCCCAGGCTTCTTGAAATTATCGAGTGACCACAATGATTCGAAGCATTACAAGCGCATATTTAGCCTACAACGCCTGGCGAACACGCAATTGCGCGCGAAACCTTGAAATTAATGCCTTTGCCTCTTCAATTTAAACTTCGAGAACTGGGTATGACACATGGGAATCCTTCGACTGTCGGCCCTAGTCGGGTCCAGATCTTCAACCTGGGGTCCGCACTGGAATTAGTAGACTTGAAACAATTCCAACGCGATTATGGTTCGGTCAGACAAAAATTGAATCAGTTTAAGCTGCGTTTCCATGCACGACGGACGCGGGCGGGCGGGCGGGCGGGCGGGCGGGCGGGCGGGCGGGCGGGCGGGCGGGCGGGCGGGCGGGCGTTTTCTCGAGTCACGCACCTCTTCTAACTTTTAATGTGTATCGACGACTAATAAGAACCGAGTAGCCTTTTTTATTATTGTTATCATAATTATTGTTATTATTGTTATTATTGTTATTATTGTTATTATTGTAGTTGTTGTGTTGTTGCCGTTGTTGTCGTTGTCGTCGTTGTCGTCGTTGTCGTCGTTGTCGTCGTTGTTGTCGTCGTTGTCGTCGTTGTTGTCGTCGTTGTCGTCGTTGTCGTCGTTGTTGTCGTCGTTGCGTGTGTGTTGTCGTTGTGTCGTTGACGTTGTTGTCAAACACCGGACGATACTAGTGTTTAAACCTAAAAACCGGTGTGCATTTTCTGAAAAACATTGTTCTGAATGTCCAACGAGTAGACCCCTTAAAACTTCACAATTGACAGGTTTTGGAGATTTAATAGCAAATACTTGACATTCATCGGTTTAAAAGTAAATATGTCTTCAAAAAGTGTCTAGCCAATTGGACTATAGACACAATCTGATAAATCCATCCCTAGTGTTGAAACAGTTATGAATGGTGTTGAACATATTTGAACCTAAAAAGTGTCTCTACTTCCACATTATCAGGCTTCAAGCCAGTAAGATTGCAGGGAAAATCCGGGAATGATTGCGAAATACCACGCGGACACGCGGGCGGGCGGAAAAAATCGCTACATTCGATTCGAGAGAACGCCGCCCGCCCGAAGCCCGCCCGCCCGCCCGCCCGCCCGCCCGCCCGCGTGCATGGAAACGGCTCCATTGGAAATAACGATGAGCGATTTTGGGGACGCCCGCCCGCCCGCGTGCATGGAAACGCGGCTTTAGAGTGATACAAAATCGGGCATGTGCTATAATTTTTATTACGGTCCGGAAAAGTGGGGGGGGGGGGGGCAAACGATATTGATATCCCCACTAGAAAGGGGGGGACATGTTCCCCCGTCCCCCACTGTTGACGCCATGGAATCTGCCGTTACATGATCTCATCTTTGGGAGAGAAGTTAGCCTCTACACGAGTTGAGCTTTTGGGTACTACATACCGACCCATGCGGCTATTGTCAGCGTTTGTTAATTGTACGGACTACGGACGTGCGAGCGCGGTACAATCAAACAAAATAATAGTAATTAAAAAGTATATATAACTGCGTGGCGGAAGTCATGAATTAGAGTGAGGTTGTTCACAGGCAATGGTGGATATTCTTCGACTCCAGCTCGTAGATGGACAACTTTAGAAAGAAACATTTGTCAAAATTCATTCGAATTTTTTAGTGACGTTGGCTCAAATATTGGGGGGGGGATGATTACATAGGGCATCCCACCTCTGAACAAATATTGGGGGGGGGGAATACATCCCCCATCCCCCCGGGATCGACGCCCATCCAGAAGGTGTTCTCGTAAACGTAAAAAAAAAAATTACATGCACATGCTTCTTGGCAACATAACTTATTTTTTAGGGTCAATTGAGTAAGTACAATTTTTTAATCTCCTAATATCATTGTGCGTCGTGTTAGAAATAATCCCCAGCTGGCAAAAACGCTGGCGCCGACAGCGAAGGCGTCTTTTAATTTCTTTTAAATCTGGCCACGTGTCAGGAAAACGCAATTTGGAACACTTCAATGTCAGAACTTGCCTAGGAAAGACCCCTGCTTGGAGTTTCGGGCCTGCGACCATTTGCGTTCGATTATCAAAACTCAAGGGAGGGGGATATATCTGGGTCACTAGATTCGCCCCTAGGTAGTTTCATCAGAGATAAGATTAAAACGAGCAATAACGAAAAGAGTAACTGGTTGACGATTTCCTGAATTGTAGAGATATGCATTCATTGGTTTCTGAAGCGAGAGCATTCATTCTTAAAATTGGAAATAATTTACTCAATATTATTCAGATGTCTTGCGTCTTCGATATTCCCAATTTGATATCGTTTACATTGACTTTACTTGAATTTCGAAACAAATGTTAAAGGCAATATACCAAAAATTGAACATGTGGGCACGAGCAGAATAGGTGTTTAAGAGTTTCATTTTCCCTTTCACAGAAGAAACACAGGGCAAAGTCCTTTGCACTATCTTACTAAAAAGGTATCCGTGCCTATAAATTACGAGAAGGAAACGGAACTAAAAGTATTGTTTTTCATATTCCAGTTATTGCTATGCTAATGTATACTGTCATGGTAACTAGGTAATTTCGTTACCGAAATGAATGGTAAATTAATCCAAGCGTTTATTGGTTTTATGGATGATGTCTCTGTTTATGCCAGGTTATCCATGCATCGGAATAGAACCGTAATAGAAGATGAATGGGAAATTTTAAAATGAAAAATTTCCTTCTTTTTTTTCCTTCGGGAAAACAATCTTCCTATTAATCTTAATAAACGAATTGCTATATATAGAAATTTATTTGGGAAAGTTTTCCTTTGTGGAACGAAAATTACCGTCTGATCAAGAGCCACACATCACATCAATGCTAGCATTTCCAATACCGTGTCCGTGGAAATTGTACTTTATTACAACTTTGGCAACATATTCACTTATCAAATAATTATTTTACCCGCACCTGGATTACCATCTAAATAAAGTTCCATCTACTTTACACTTTGTATTGACTAGTACTGTTTCTCTTACTGGCTTAACTAGCTGGTGTTGGGCGGGAACGTGGAAGTCACCAAGCCATCGTTTACCTCGGCAGTGTCATTAGTGACTCTGATTCATGCAAGCCGAGGGTCAGTAGACCCCTCGGACTGGCGTATGAAGTCATGAAGTCACTGGACAGTGGTGTTCCCGTGTTGTTGACTCTATTGTTCGTCCAGCCTTGCTATATTCTAGTGAGGCCTGGACGCTCACTGTTGGGCTGAAACAGCGATTGGATTTTTTCAACACCTCACTCCGCCGCATTCCTGGTTACTCTTCCCAACAGATGATCTTCCCACCGTGTCACTGTTTATGAAGCGTTTCCCAGAAATCTCGGAGCGCTGTACAATAAAATGGAATACGAATGGAAATCAAGCATCCACTGTATCCGGAGAAGAAAATCCGGAGGAAATATGGCGAGTAAATGACGAGATCAAGACAATTACCAGCAACGAGAGATACAATTCGAAGAGGGTTATAGAATACAGTACGAATGCAATTGAAAACAGCGTAAAAGGTAGGTATTCGAATCGCTCATAAAATGGTTTAGATCAGGTATTCCACGGATGTCCAATGGCAAGTTGTTCCACACTTCCGGAGTTGCGAAAATGAAGCACCAATGGTATGTCGAAAATGGTACCATTGCCAAGCTTGGATGTAACATAAGCTTTAAAGTCTCTGTACTGAAGTAAAATATGAGCTGAAGACATTGGCAATATCATTTCTGTTTGTTACCTTCGTACTGTCAATGTGCGAAAGATTGGTGTCATGACTGTTAGGGGTCGAATCAGGCGTCTGTATATCTCTCAATATTTTCCAAATGGCCATAGTGTTGCCCCCTTAATGTACATTTAATGGATGACTAATTCGCCGATGGCCTCCCTTTTCTTCATCCCAATCACACACCAACATAATTGCTGACCTGACGACCCGGATAGGTTTCGATCCATAACCTGTTTCTGCATAGTGCTGGATGAAGAAGACGGTAACAATTATTGGGAAATAATGATGACAGTAATTTATTGTAAAGCCTCGGTCTCACCGAGCAATTTTCGCATCAGGGATGTATTCCCGTAGAAAAATGTGGCGCATCGGGAGGAATCTGGAATGGGTCCGCGTAGGTTCGGGGACGCCAGGGCCACGGGACGGCACGGGAAGCATCGGGAAGATACTAAACAAGTTCAATGTCTGCAGTGAATTTTCCGAAGCAGTCCCGAAGATGTGTCCGGGAAGAATATCCGGGTATCATCCCTGAACTATTGGATCTATTGAATTAGTTGACGTTTATAAATACCACGCGGTCTATGTATGTAAGTTTAGTGTGTAAAAGTGAATAATAACCGGTTTTAATTCTCGCACTGAACACCGGCTAAAGACGACACGAGTATATCGTGGGAGAATGTGAATTTGCGATCAACGGAACATGCAATTACAGAATGTATCACGAGGGCCCTATAAAAAGCTATAAGGTGTCTGTAGGCATTCCTTTGCTTGAAACAATACGTGACCCAAGACACACTAGGCCTAGCTTGATATTTCACGAAAACGTTTGAGATATATCAGCTTATATAGATTTTATCACCTTCCATTTGGCACAAATTCTTTCGTTGTTCTTTTCACGACACTAGATATGAAAAATGGCACATTCAGTCTAAATGCCACAATCATGAGTCCGGGGTTGACGGACGAACTTGGGGTGGATGATGAGAAGTCTGAATTGGTACGAATCTAAGACTGTTTTGATATACGCGATTTCATCCGCGATGGTCCAGGGAAATGCTACTTTTACGTTAGAGTAGCATTTCCCGGGATCATCACAGGCTTAATTTTTTTTAAATATGAAGGAGAGCCTAAATGAGAGTGATTGTTATTGAACAAAACAGTGCCTGGACCGACAAATTTCAAGGCAAAAGCAAATTTATAGGAGGTGAAAACCACAACACCCTTCGGCCTGAAGAGTAGAAACGACTCGCCAACCTGAAAAAACACAACATCCGAAGCAGTGCTCATCAGCTGAAAATAGTTGTCACTAATGCTTGGGATATTCCTGTCAGTCAAACAACATCCTTTTGCATTAGCACCTGTCAAACTACAAGTAATGAACTGATGCCTAATCCGGGGATTTACGACTGTCAACAAATTTTAGTCGATACTTGCCAATCGACCAGGTGAGATGCTGGTATCCCCAACGCTAATTCGGGGATCATCGGCAACAATCAGTTCAGCTCAACACTTGTCAACAACACAAAGTGTGTATCACCATCCTCGCCACAACTTCCACTAACTCGGCTAAACTTGAACGCATCTATCCTAATTGTAAGGAGGCGGATTGCTCATCGGGTAGAGCTCCGGACATAAGATCATTAGATTGCGAGTACGAACTCCATTAAAAGCCCGAGGGCTTTTTACGCAGTGCGTAGACAAGGCATGTCTCCTCGAATGCCTCACGCTACCCACGTGTAAAAAGTGGGTACCTGTGAGGTAACGGGAGTGGCGCCGCTGCGTTGGCTGCCAGGGGTGTAGTAGGTCGTGAGCGAACGTGCATACTGGGTGGTACAGGCAAGGTCTTCATCGGGCTACCAATGACCAGGGGATACAGGTCTCTAGTCGTGTGAAGAGGCGCTGCCTCGATACAAGACTAATCTGAATTCAACTAAAAATGACCTTAGGTCTCCTTAGTTGTACTCCCAAACGCTGGCCTCTGTCGGTTCATCGTAGAGCAGCTCGCTTCATCCGCAACGACGATAGGCCGTTGCAACGAGCGAGCGTCGTCGTTCCGCAAAGCCTATCGCCGATCAACCAGTGTGGCAGCCCTTCTCCAACAGCTTGGCTTGCCTACACTGCAGGAGAGAAGGCGGGATTCACGACTCAAACTTTTCAAGCGTTTAAGATTGGAACAAAGGTTTTCAAGCCATCCAAGGAACACAAATCCATAGTCCTTTCTGACATTGATAGAGATGGGTTCATCATCAGGTCTTTAGGCTTGTGCATGCTGCATGTTGCCCCCTATGCAGTGATAACTACTAGCATAGTAGACGACAAGACAGAAATAGAATGGTTATTCTCAACAAAAATATACTGGGTGGAAGGCCGACGCTCTTGCATGCAGGGCAGTCTGGGTGTTCTAGCCAGATGGCCGATGATCTTGCCCTTCCTCTACTTTCTGTGTTGGCGCTCCCTGTCCCCCTGGCTGTTTAGACACACAATAAAATATTCAATTATTATGGGTATAATCACTGGGGCTTTTTCGCCACTCCATCAAATAATCTCACTACTCTCCAGTTAAAATGAAAATTCATTTACATAGTGGACAATGGTTTTTTTGTTCCCGAATTCACTGCTAGACAAGGGTATCAAAATTTTTCAATAACAAGAAGGAACTACCAGTCCCAAGTAGGCCTAAGAACTGGCCTGAATCCTTGGGCCAAGCCTTGTCCTGTAGGTGGAGCAAAACAGGTCAGGATTTCCATATCCTTCTTAATAATCTCTCTCTAAACGCAGCTGGCCATTTGTTCCTGCACTGGACTGGTGAAGGACCATGTCTTCTATATAATATACAATATCTGGCCCCTGTCCCCACTGGCCACTATGTCCAATAGGGCAAGTCGGAGATATTGATTTTTTTAACCCCTCTCTTTATTGGTGTCTCTCTGCCATTCGAGCTTATAGCTTCTGTTTATCTTCTGGTGGCGGGAGGTTCTTCTTGCCATCTTTCCACCGCCCTAAAACCCCACTACTTAAAATGAAATGTCTAAAATGACACATTGTCTTCTAGTTCTCCCCGTTCGGTACGATCGGTATGTTAGTGGTCTAGTCTGCCTTTCATTTCTCTTCTTCCTCTGTTTCAGGAGAATATGTCCTCCCAGACCTGAACTTCCTCAATCTGTATACACTCCTACTCCTCCAATTATCACTTCTGTGATCAAACGCACTGGAGAAGAGCTAGTATGGCAGCTCGGAATCATCAGCTGTTTTTATCCACGCCTTCATAGCTAGAATTGTCATTTCGTATATTAATCGTCGCAATTGTTGTTGTACAGTTTTTGCTCGTGTATATTATATAGTTATGTAGGTCAATATCGGCTATTCTGTAAAATACGCAAAACGCTTCTCCACCAACAGTTTACATCAGAGGTCATGAAAACCTGATCGAGTCCAATGCTATATACGGGTGGTTAACGGATTCGAGGTCAACGGTCATCTAGGGGTCAGTTTGCCAAATGGTCAGTTTGAGAATTATTTGAAATAAATTTCTCTTCTACAGAATAAAATTAATGGAAATTTATTCACTGTTACCATTGACCAGTAATATATATGGATATGGGGTGTTCAGTAATTCGAAGGTCATCTCAGTTGCAGCAATTTTGTTTGCACGGGCAAGCGGTTTCTACACTTACAGAATGGATACGATGACCATGTATAGGTTCATCATTAATATTATTGAAAAATTGTACATTGAGTGTTCATGAATTTGAGGGCAACGTTAATCTGTGTGTCGATTCCGACCACTTTGTTTGGTCAAGCAGCATCTACAGAGTAGATCGAATTACCGTAATAGTGTATCAGTGTTACCATTACCTCATGGGATATGTATATGGGGTGGTCAGAATGCTCTGAATTGCAAATCCTTCAAATGCCGATATCTTGAGAACCGTACACTGACAAAATAAATTGGTCGCTGGACTAACTTTGGGTTAGTCTATCTGGTGCCTCGTTTGACTAACCTTGGTTAGTCAAGCTGGCTAGACTAATCTTCACTTCGTCAAGCGAGTTAGTCAAGCTCGCTAGACTAACAATGGTTAGTCAAGCGAGTTAGTCAAGCACGCTAGACTAACAATGGTTTTCAAGCAGTTGTCAAGCTAGCTGAACAAACCTATACCAGCGCTAGACTAAATTACGACTAGTTTAGGTAGTTATCTGGGCCTTTTCGACTACTTATGATAAGAGGTTTAATCAAGGTGGTAGCTTCAATAATCTGCTTGACTAACTTATGACTAAGTGATGGGCAATGCAATTTAGATTGCTAAAGTGGCACTTCGTTCGGGCGTAAACAATATGATAGCCGGGCTCCAAACTTCCATCACTGCTGGTGGTGATACTTCCAATAGGGAGTGTGCTAGTGCTCGTTGAAACAACTCGTGGAACACAAAGCTGTTCAAGTGGTTAACAAGAAATTTATTCAGCAGCAAATTGACGGTATGTTGTAAAATATTTGGGCAATATATGGAAATTATACCGATATAAAACTAATGCTAAGCTATATGTAGCTATAAACTGTTCAAAACAAAGGCTAAATGCTTTGCTATGATAGAGTCCAACGCTGGAAATGAATCAGTTCACCCAATTCTCAAAGTATATACTGCAGGATAATGCTACTCGTGAAGTGAAACTACAACGGTAGGCCCTATCTCATTTCACAAGATTTCTTCCTAGCTTTGTAGAATGAACCCAAATCCTCTAGTATGAAGGCCTTCTCGGGGAACACGATGTCTCATCTTTGTAGATTTGTAGCTCACCTTTACCTTCCAAAAATTTTCTAACTCGCGGTAATGCAGCCACGGGAATGTGCGTTGTATGTCCCCTGTGCAGTACTGACTATAGTCTGGTTAGGGTTGCTTACTCGGGATATCGAGTTGTCACCCTTCTAGACTCACTTGTCAGTTCAACACATTAAATATTCCGCAACATGACTATCAGTGGCATCACCCCAAACAATTAGCCTGTCTCAAATACCGTCAAAGGCATCATTTGTACATTCCGCGCGACTTGACTGGGAAACAAGAAAACCTGCAAGAGTGGCCGTGAGCAACATATCACAACAATGATATTACCCTGTGTGATTGCACGGACACGATGAACAAATAGATTCAATCAAACCGGCGGTAAATTAGGCGCCAAAGGTGTCTAAGTTAGTGAAAATCTGCCCAGTAATATGGACGCCGACCAAGTCAAAACGTGTTAAGCATAGAAGTTAAGTCTTAGCGCGTAATCTTAGTTAGTCTAGCCTTTGTCTTGCACAAAAGTTAGTCTATCTTCTAGCTGGGTTAGTCCACTCCCACATTGATTTCAGGATTGGAAATTATTTTCCCAAACGTTAGTCCAGCTAGCCTGACCTAACTGCTGGCTAACTTTTCTTATTCACTATCCTAATTTTGACGAAACTTCTTTTTCTGGTATACCTGGGATTCTCTCCCTAATTGCTTCAACGATGCCCGCAAAATAATAGAAAACTGATCGTTTCAATGGGCGGTTATCCCCATTATTATTGAATGTGTGATAACGGGTTTAAAGGTACAACCTCGAATAACATCAGAACAGTCAAAATGAATGTTTGCCATATTGTAATTCCTTTTTAATTAGGTTCCACCATCTCAGCGTTTATTGACATTGATCTGCATTGGGTAGGTCTTCTTCCCCCCTGGTACCATAAGACATTGCGTATTAATGGTAGGGGCCTTTTTATTTTCCAACATCGTATCAACTGAATTCATTTGGTGGCTGGAAGAACGATACGTCTGCTTCCACCTGCAGCGTACTTCAGCGATAAAGTTGATGCATAGTACAGGCATACCTTGACCAATGCAATATTTGCATAACTCATGCAGACTTCGGAAGTTCTCAAATTTCAAAACTTGATAAATTTCATTTAAACACATCTGGGTGTGCACTTCCCGAAGTACATGCATACACTGAATTTGACACCTTACAAACAATTAATTTTGGTTCGCGCGCCGAAACTTGTCAGACGCAATCCGGTCCATGCATCTGTGCAGGAATTTCACTCAACTAAGTGTTGCAAACAAACTCTTCGTCCCGGCAGGTCCATCTGGGGTGGAGCCCCACACTGGGCGGGCCGTCCGAGGCCAGACTTCCCTCGACAGAGCATACCCCCTCATATACTGTCGCCACTATTCCCTCTGATCTTCAGTGATTTGATGAAGAAATAACGGATGAATAATGCAAAGGAGTTGGGGATCAGTTCTCAGTGCAACTCACATACTAAAAAAGTAAATAATTCTGATGATGAGAACAGTACACCATTTTTCGGTCTCAGCTTTATTTCCGTTTCCATATGTGGTGTGTATGAATATACAATTAGGTAGGCTTGCCTCCCTGCCAGGTTATAGACCTTTGAATCTCTACGAGCCCATTGGTCACAACGCAATGTTTGCCAGGTGATATCAACATTACCTGAAACAGATTTAAATCGTGACCTGACCCATTGGGCAATACCAATCCTCGACTCGACGTACAGTCAGAACAGTCTGACATGTTTACATAATGAAGTACCCTGGTACCCTCCGAACTCTCCCCCCCCCCCCCTTCCTAACCCCCATTATGGAACAGCACCAATACGTCATCGCCCCAGGGTCACGACCCCAAGTTAAAAGCCGCTGAACAATTATTAGTTAAACAACGGCCATTGGACCTCGCCTGTTTCCACACTAAATACACACACACACCCGCACAAACACACACACCACAACGAACACACACACACACACACCACAGCATACACACACACCACACAGCCACGCACAACCCCACGAGCACGTTTGCACTGAGGATAAAACAAAATGATTGTACCGACAACTCTTTTACCTACTAGTGACAGGATGTGAAGATTTCCCAATATTTCCCCCAACAGCTAAAGTGTTCAAAATTTATTAGAAGTTGCTCAAATTATGTACACTCCCTAGCCAGCTGTAACTTGAAGGAAGCCCTCACTAGCCTATACCCGTCTCTTCTCTGCTCCGCTTGGTATATCCCTTGGGTTAGGGGTGTGTACGGGGATGGAGGCTCCGCACGAGATATTCAGCATCCCATGCCCGACACGGAGACATCACTCCCCCTACTGTCCCTGACCATGCAAAAGGAACCTTTTTCCTGGCCATCTCAATCTCCTGTTTCCCCTTTGTTCCTTCTCATCACATTATCATACTTTACTTACGTATTGCGCCTCGTGTATGCTCCCACCCTAAGGTGGCATCAGCTGCTGATGAAATCTTCAAATCGGAATTGTAGCGCTCCAGTTTTGGGTGTGGAAGGAACACCTGCATCTCTCATACCCTTTCTTTCGGGCAGGGGTGAGAATTCCTGCTCCCGGTGATCGCCATTTCAGTCCCCTCCGACAGACGAGAGGATAGCGTACGTCACTCTGGCAGCCACTTCCCTACATGAGAGGAGCGGGTGGAAGTTGGTGTCTGTGCGACACCGGGGTTTGAAACCCAGTGTCCTAAATATCCCCTTTCACCTTGCTAGTTTCACGGCAACCGTCACTCAACCATCGTACGTTACATTTCCAACAGTCTTTCTCGTGTTTTTATTCCGGCCATGCCGCCCCAGCCAGCCTCACATTACGCTCCGTATTGACAGCGTGGTGGCGCCATGCTGTGTCCGCCCACGTTCATGTCGCAATCCCCATTGAATTGAGAATAACCCTGCGTGAGTGATTCAACCAATCAAAAATATTTTCGTCTGGTAGCAAGTGGCGAAACAGCGACGGCATGTTGTTTGAAGTCACGATGAAGAAATCCGTCCGAAACTGCAATTCGGTATCATACGGTATGCGACGCACAGTAAATTATCATGATGATTGCCACTTTCTCGGTGTCTGGTCTGAACCTGGAATAGAACGCAAATCTTCATGTGGGATTGTTCCTAAATGGAAAGATTTTATTTAAGAAAACCTCAGGTGAGTGGAGCCGCTCTTAGATACGGTTTGATACGCGGTATTCCCCCAAGTTGGTGCACCCACCTAACCAATCAGGACCGTTAAGGAATCTTTAGTGCTTCGTTGTCTCATTCCTCGCGTACCTCACTAAATCATAAACTTTTACAAATGTTTTGCCTTCAAGCGTCTTTGAGGAATGTGGGTCACTTTCACTGCCCCGTGTTTCCTTCATTTCATGTATGAATCGTCCAATCTGACTAGAGGCTACTTCTATAAGATAAGACGCAAGCCTCATTATGTCCGAGTCCAAAGTCACCCCCGCGAAAATGAACGAATTTGGTGGCGCCAGTTTCTCGCAGTCTTTCCTTGACGCGCCCAACCAACGACCTGTATATTTTTTGGAGTGTGTAAGCGTCCCAGAACTCATCAGTCACATATTCCGAACAACACTTTCTTCCCAATGCAAAGATGAATTTGTAGTCGTTAAAGCACGCGGGACATCTGTCTGGGGGCAGTCTCGGTCCGGGCAACAGATGCCAGGAAAGGTTTCCACCAACACCGTAAAACATCGATTGGACAAGCTTGACCTATCGGCAACACCGAGACCTCGTTCCACGACGCGTCGGAACACAACCACAATTCCAGCAGCGAACTTCCCATTTGCTCCCAAAAGAAGGATTGTGCACAGACGTGTCGTTTTCAGAGGGAACGGAGTAATCCACGCGGAATGTTAATATCTGACTTGGAGTGGGTAGGTGAAGAAAGATGTTTCAAACCTTCTTCCGCTACATTCTGGGGGTGGTAGGAGATTCAAGGAAGCCGATGGTCTAGGAGTGTAGTGAGGCATCCATAGCTGATGAACGGTCTTCCTGCTCCACCAAACAATCCCAACAGGCTGTCGTTCGTGATTTCTTCTCCGTTAATACAACGCGTCATGGGCGGGGCGAACGCCAAGCAAGTGGTCGACATCCGTAGTAATGACATCACCGTCGCCACATCGGGTGACAACCTTCGTACCAGGTTTCACAATTGTGAACTCACTGCTGAATATGACTCATCCACCGCGCGGCATATTGTGGCGTCCCTTCGTCTTCCTCGAACTCATGGTAATCATGATCTTGTGGCATATCTTCATCTGAAGGATCATCCAGATAATTGTACAGGAACTCCTGGTTGTTCTAGCGTTGGGGTTCTTGCCAGGTATATGCCCGAAATAACCTCGAAGCTATCAACCTTTTTCGCATTATTTCCCGAGCGTCTCACGACTGGCCTGTTGGAGGGCGTCGTACAAATCCGAATAACTTTAGGAAATGAACGCTGAGAATTATCCAGATCCGAGTGCAAAAAGGATGAACTTCGAAGACGTTATCCCAACCATCATATTTTTTCCTCTAGAAGAGCCAGCCTCAGGAATGTTTTTTGTTTCCACAGAGGTTGTAACTCGTTGGGGCTCTGGTTTCATGAGGACTAACAGCTTACAGCCTTGTAACAGTTCGATGTCCTCGAGAAACGCCTCGTTCCAATTCCAAAATGGAACAATCGCGAACAAAACTACATACTGAGTGTTTGATTATTTATATCGTTGACTGATGAGCTCGATTTTAATGGTTACGACTAGTGGATTAATATGATACCATATGGTGTCCTTTTAGCAAATAGTTATGCTTTCAACTTATAGCCTTCGTATAAACGATATATGTCTAGTAAACCTAACGATTGGTTTTTATCAGTCTCGAATCAGACATCTCATCAAACCAACACGCTTGGCACGTGGACTTGACAAGTTACCTAATAATATGATTTTGGTGTCATGAACGGGCCGCTATATCACTCTGCGGCTGGCTTTTGTTGTTGTTTCATATCCTATTGTTGTCCCACTAAGGTCGTTGGCAGCATGTACAAAAGAATTGAATAGTGCGATCTTTCAACTGTGCGTAGTTTCACAGATTGGCGTTTATGAATGTGTGACTCCAGCCCGTATCGGGTTTGGTCTATTGAATAAAATTCAGTAATAGACCATACACGGTGTAATGTGTTTCTTGCAATAGGCTGCAAGGAAATGTTCACTGTTTTTTTTTTTTTTTTTTTTTTTTAAACCTATGGCACAATTTTCGTTGGGATGGAAAAAAGGCACGAGTGTTTGTGGGGCAGATAACTAATCCTTACTATTTCAAATATTTGGAGATTGGAACGGCATTGGTTTCAATTCATTGACAGGGTTTAGGTGAAGAAAAAAGCATAATGGGGGTAGGTAGGGTCCACGCGCCACAATGGTGTTGTGATCTGTTGTCTCTTTACTTGAGCCTATGACAAAAAATATTTCACGGGTTGGCATGGGGTCTTGCAACCCCATTTGACTCCGTTTGGTCATCTATCAATAAAAAAAACAGTCACTTCGAGGTCACCAGAGGCTATCAACAGTTGCATTATATTGTTACTGTAGGTTAAATCTCACATCAATAGATTTAACAGGGAAATTGTAATAAAGTGTTAGTGGTACAAGTCACTCCGAGTCATTGGAGCCCACTGATTTGCAAAATTTACACCGGGAGTCATCACACTCCACTACAATATACTTTCTTGGGGGGTGGGGGGGGGAAGAAACTGACCACAATGGACTACTAGGACGCGTCTGGAATTTATGAACTTTGATGAACGTGATGAACGTTGATGACCCACGTTTCAAGTACACGCCCCCCCCCCTTTGGTCATTGCCACAGGCAAATCATGTCTGTACGATCATCTCTATGGTAGGGGTTTCATCTAAGCTTGTGGTAATGGGCAATCAACATTTGCAATTAGTCTCGTCTGTCGGCTGCGAGCAGTCGCATCGAACACCCTCCGCTCCTCCAGGTTCCGAGAAAGTGTGGGTCCGGGAGTTCACCTGATGTCCTTTTCGGATGGGGACGTAAAATGACGGTCCCGGGAGCAGGTGTGATTGGTTACACACCCCTGCCTCGTTACCATCTGAGCACTAGCCGAGAAGAGAAGGCGAGTCATCGCTGGTGCTCATCCACGATCAATACGGCCAGGGTTCCTAGATGAGGCCTTAGTTGGCTTCTTGAACCGTAGAAATCAAATCAAATCAACACGTTGGGATCTTATATGTTTGATTAACAGCTTGGGTTCAGGATTTTAAAACAATATTGGCAAAGTTACTGAATGTCATATCCAAAGTCCAGCCTCAACTGAGTGGGCGCTAGACGGTTTTTACCTTTAACCAACTTCTCTTTTTTTATCGCTCGCGAAAAGCAAGTAATGAGACTTTCCCAATGATTTACGTACCGAAAGTGAAACGTCCATAACACACTTATTTGGGGCAAATTTTTTTTTATTCACCGTGCAACTATATGCATTAAATACTGTACATCTCTAATGCCAAGTCATTTGATTAATATGTTAAATTGATTTATTTTTTATATTTAGCGTATACATTTTGCACAATTCATTGCATAGTGCTGATTACCACCAGTTGTACTCATGAACACGCTGTTCTAAAATAATGATGACACTCCCACCAATATTTTTGAAAAATAAGAAGCATAAATTTCCTGTTGATGATTCTTCTCCCCCAAAATATCTGACAAATAGCTCAAAGAGAACCATAGAATACTGAACAATACAACTGTAGCGGAGATGGCAGGTTTACCATGCAGACCCCAAACCTTGTGGTGGTGTCCCGCCATCACATGACCCTTACCACTGCTCTCTCCCCTTCGATCATCTTGAAGGACAGGCCAGGTAATACCATGACCAAAAGTCTACGCCCCAACCCACAGAATTCTAGAATTGCGGCACTGTTGAATCATTATTATCCTTACAGTATGCAGAGGCTTACACCCCCTAAAAAAAACTTGGGACTGACTGAAACACAGGGAAGGGAATCTCCAAACACGCCCAATTGTTTCACCCTCCTTAAAACGGTGATTGTGATGTTTGGTCAAAAAATCAGAATCGGTGAAGTAACTTGTTTTGACAACCCCTAAAGTAGAAAAGAATATAATTTATATGTGCTGTAATTGCTATTCGAATATTATTTATTGTGTTATTGGTATTAGCCGGAGATTTTCAGAGATCCCCATCACCAAAGACACACCATAGACCAAAACGGGGAACCAAAATGGCTTGTGATTTCCTTACTGAATCCTGATTTTGTCCCAGCAAAGCAATTGTCAACGTCACAATCCTACAGACGATTTTGCAATGGGGATCATGTAATACTCATATGGGGGAAACTCACAATACGAATATGAACCGCATCCATCCTGAAAAAAAGGCTAAAATTAGCCAAATTCAATTCTCACAATATCCTCATTTCGTCCCAGAGCTGACCCCAGGTCTATACCAATTATAAAAAAGTTTATGTACTCGATAAAAAGCTACATACCGTAATTTCATTCAACCTGATCAGAACTAGGCATTATGATTGAACTTACAGTTAACAGTTTTTTCATACTTTGACCTCTCTTGATCTTACTGATCTTTAACTCGACCCCACACGATAAGGATCCTGTTTCTGAATATGTATGAGCTTTGGGGCATCTTCATCCATTTCAGGATAGAAGCGAGTATCATGTTGACAAGCTGAAATAGACTAAAAAAATATTTCCACATGATTCTTCCCCTCAAAATGTTTTTTCCCAAAACTGACCCTCGTTCGACACAAAAGACAATTCTAACACCAAAAACAATGGTGTTCTTTACCCCCTCATAAGAAATCTGCATACCGAATTTCAACGTGAAACGGACCATCTTCTGACTTAGCGTGTTCACTACAAGATTTTCAAACTTTGACACCTCTTGACTGTCAGATGAACCTTTGGCCTACCCCAAAGACATAGGAATTATGTACTCTTATGGGGAATCCACATATCAACAATATCTTCCATCCATCCAGGTGTGGATCGAGTATTGTTTTACCACAGCTAAAAATTGGGCAAATTATCAATTTTTCCATAATTTTCCATCTTCCTTTCCCCGAAATTGACCACCGTTCCACACACAACCAAAAACGATAGAGTTCATGTTTAATCCCCAATAAGAGATATATATACCGAATGTTCTCCCTGATCGACCAGGGCATTCTGGACTTTCGTGTAAAATACTTACTTTCAGACGTTCCGACTCTCTTTTGACCTCAGATGATCATTGACTCGACCCCAAAACGATAAGGATCATGTTCTGACCATGGGGACCCCATGTACCAAGTAGTGAGCTTCACCATAATGTAGAATATCATAGTTATCAGGTTAACAAGCTGAAATTGGCAGAAAAAATTCTCACACCTCCCCTCCAGAATGTTCCCAAAACGTTCTAAACTACAACACAAAACACCACCAACAATGGTGGTTCCTGTACCCCCCATAAGAAAGCGGCATACCAAGAATTTTCAAACCTTGAACGGACCATGCATTCTGGACTTATATTCGTGTTGTTAACAAATTTTCAGACTTGAGTACATATTCCCTACTGTTTTGGAGTCAAGGTCAAAGTCATCTGAGGCAACCAGAGTCAAGTCTGAATTCTGTTGACACGATACGTCCAAAATGCTTGTCCGATCAAGCTGAAATTTATGAGTACAGTGTTTTTCCCACTGGTGATACGAGAAACCCTTCCGTTTTTTTGGTGTAGAGCAAAGGATTCACGTTTGGTCAAAAATGATGAAATTGTGAAAAACTTATTTTGGCCAATTTTCCAGCTTGAGGACACCTTAACTTGAAACCCCACCAAGATGGATCACAAACTCATACTTGGAATGTGGGTTCCCCATGGTGAGTACGTTGATTCGGTTTTGGGGGCCCGACCTTTGTCAGAATTGGAGGACTGGCGGATGCTGCTTGGAACATACGTGACATAAAACAACCGTAAATCAGCATGGATTATTCAGTTTTTCTTGTGGGAACAATGTGTGCCCAAACCTGCAAATCTGCTGTGCGCATATTGGCTTTGCAGTGATCGATAAGTAGCATGTATTTCGGTCCAACAATGCCCCGGATCGGCTTAGCCATCATAGTCTTACGGGAAGAATTTCAGAAAGCTGAACATGAACACATGATTGACAAGTTCTTGAGGGTAAGACTGTACGTCTTAGGCCGCCCTGTGGTGACTTGAAGTAGACAGGACTGGCGCCAACTGAAGGTAAACATAAAACAATCCCCTCCAAAAGCGAAGAACCACAGACCGACAGAAGGTAAAATGTGGAATAGCAAATATGGGAATGTAAGAATGGCGCAATATGTAGGGTAAGGTAGCTGTAGGGAAGCTGCCACATGCAATAACTGACGAAGTAGCACGTTTTTCTGTAGCCGACATGTTACCCCTCACCAACCTTCTTTCCGTACCCAAACGTGGTCTAGCCTCCCGATGGGGGGGGGGGCAGATTGGGTCTTTGACCCCCCACAAAAACCACTCTTGTGACGCCAGCGGGTGGTAGCATAATCTAGACTCGGCCTTTGCTAAAGGATAAACCGAATCGGGTCCACGTTGGTTGGAGATAGTGGCCCACCGTTACACGTAGGCTATATAGTAGTAAGTGTTTTTCCCTGCTAGTTCGACTCACACCCCGAAAACTACCCATATGTGCCGGAATTTAAATATACATGATTACAACGTATCGCTTCTCTTGGTGTTGTGATATATAATTGTGATTATGTAAGCTAAAGGCCGCGGTTTGCATTGTATGTAATTTGGTTTCATCAAATGTCCATTCGCGAGCGTTCACACCTACTCAACAAAACATCTTTGAAAACTCCTTCAATTAAATTACGTTCTCCCACCACAGAAAACGTACAATAACATAGACGAAAAAGATGATTTGGATTCGTGTCCAAAGAGTAAAGTGATATTTTTCGAACTTACCTACGTAACATTACAATAGCGGATAACGGCCGAAATACGCTTTTAAAATCCCGGACGACTGCTTGGTGTCGTTAGGCATGCAAGCGCGCTTGTTACTATGACTGGCTTGATTAGTTATGGGGAATCCCCCATTTCGCAGTGGCTAGTTATTATTATTTCGTTGTATAATGCCGAGGTGATAATCCTATAGACGGTATCTTTGTCTTTATATGACGTGAGGAAGAGCTTCCACGCGTTCTGTTAGTTTGGAACGATATATATTACCTTTCCCTTTCGATCTCAGCTCCCGGGGCACGACCTGCATACTCTGTTTTCACACAATTCACACAGATAATAAATGTGGTACGTGGTGAAGTGACCCGGCATATCCTATTTACTGTTAGCGCGCGGCGGCCGGCCGAACCGGAGCGCTACTGTATTGCATATTCCCGGTTTATCACTTCCAATTTGGTATATTTTTATTCTGTTTAGGTAAACACGATCGTTCGAGCGAAAAACAATCCTAGCGCTCCTCTCATCGGCGCGCGCGGATTTGGTTTTCTTTTTTGTCCAAGAACGCTGACTTTGGTTTCGCCGCCTCATCCAACTCAGGGCACGCTTAATAGCGAAAGCACTTGTTTCCTTTCCTCGCGCGCGCAATTCATAATTCAGTCACCTCACTTCGCTTTGAGAGCCCGGATGTACTCACGTGAACAGAACCAACAAGCGGACTTTCTATTCAGCTTAAGGTTGATTGGATTAAATTACCTATTTGGGGGAATATTTGATTATGATGTACTGTATTTTGGTGATTTAGTTCACGTATTATGGAGAATCGTGGTGGGAACGGACTGCCAGTCAGATTTGTGTTTCCACTGTAAGCTCGTCTTGTGCTTGCGAAGAGGCTATAGCCCCATGCAAGGTAGAGACATGGGCTAATGTTAGGATAACGTTAGAATGCAATGGTGGGGGAGGGGGAATCTTGGGTTCAAGCGGCAATTTAGGACAGGACACTTGGGGATACTTTTTATATAAATATTTGTTGAATTTGCTGAAGTGATTTTAAACTATTATTGCACCGGTTTGTCATGTCAGTAGCAGGGGAAATAGGACGAGGACTATTATTTGTATATTTTTTTGGGGGAAAACTAGTAGATCGAGAGAAAATACATTGAGACTCTTCATATTGGATTATAATTTCAGTCATTCAATCAATAAATAATTTTGCAGTTCAGGTCATACGTGCAACGCTCATAATGGGGAGTATTCTAGTAAGGAGTTTCTCGCGAGCAGCTTAGGTTTCTCGCGAGAGAGTTAGGCTCACGAGAAAGTTGCAGGTTTGCTCGCGGGAAGCTGCTCGCGAAAGGCTTGCTCATAGCATGGAAGGCTACTCGTGAGAACCAGTGATTCTAGATAGCCTTCTTGGGGACCCAACTTCTGGAGTTTACAAGAAAATATTACTAGGAGTATTCTCACGGCCACAAGTAGCTTGGTGAACGATTTGCTCTCGTACAAGAGCAAACGCGTGGACAATTTTAGTACTCACGAGTAAGTTGCACAGGAGTAATTACTAAGTAAGTTGTTCATGTAGTGGCAAACAGTTAGTCAGGTACCATTGAGTAATTGAGTAGGTATTTTGAGTATCCAGTACGAGTAACGAGCCATTGTAAATCCGTGCCTATCAGTCAACTTTTAATCATCGTACAGAAACTGAAGTGATTCAAGATATGTAAATTAAAATGCTCGCATCAGTCAGTATTGACTACTGTTTTCTCGTTTCATCTCAACATGGAACACTCATTCTCCTCTATTATTAATCCTTCCATCTTGGAGCGTGTCACTCACGGCATGAAACCTAGAGCTATGCACAAAGGGTTATCCAAAGAGGCGAGAGTTTTCTTTTTTTTTTTTTTTTTTTAAATGAAGATATCATATGGGAAACAAATTTGTAAGAATTATCTCATTCCTATTCAGGTCCGAAGATCTGCAGACTTGGTTAAAAGGGTTCGAATCCAACTATGTCCAGGTAGCATTTCTTGAATGCTAGGAGTTCACTTCCTCCCACAAGTGCCGACTGGTTTTCGTGACTGGAGAATGTGTAGAGAGTTCTCATACTATGATTGGTGTTCAGGTTATTCATACACGTTGCCATTAGGATGAATAGAACTATTCTTGGGCATCAGGGTTTTTGGGGTTCCCCCCCCCCCATCGATAATATACTCAATGGGGGATTTCATGATGTTATTGACACAATAACAAATGCTTGTTTATATTTTTGAAAAAACATGATACATCCCGCATAGTTGTTTGCGATAAGAATGATAAGAGGAGAGAGTTCTGTGGGAACCTTCATGACGACGAGGTGTGCACGGATCATGCAATTTTCCCGAAGAACTCACCATAAATGGAACTTACATCATGCGATCAGGGATATCAAAGGTCATAGGACTAGATAGTGGTAACTGACTAAATACAACACTGAATCTCCCTCAGTGACCTTAAAAGCGGCCACTACATTTGTTAGGGCGAAAGTTACTCACATCCACCAAGTTTGAAAAAAAAAATGTTCAAAATATTACCTCGGATGACTTACAGTTTTGTTGGGACAATATATAGTCCACATCTTGAAATCTAGCAAGCTCAATACTGGGGTGGCCCACTTCCACGTTCATGCACAATTTCTCTAGAGTAGATATGCGTGCAAAATATCAGGTGTTTCCACAGACAATGCACTGGAAAACTGTGCTAATGCTCAGAGATCCTGGTGGAATCACACCCAAAACCACAGAATCCTTGAATAATCATGTTGCGAGGATATATTATGGGAAACGAGAAAGGCACCTAATAATCTTGTTAGCCTGACAGTTTTGAGACTTCCAGTACGCTCATATTTTTTCGCATGTTTGTCCTGAATGAAAGTCAAACCAATTACGCACTTCTGAAAGATGAGTGATGAGTTTCTAAGAATAATGCATAACAATATTAGTGAAAGTGCAAGTACATACTTTAAACCAGCTTCCAACAATTAAACTCTTTGCCTTGATTCATTATTACCTTGTACAGAATAACCCGGGTTAATAATGACAATAATGAGTACGAAATACTACAGATCGACACTCTATCAAACCGAGGCAGTCGCAAGAACATTTCGAGTGTGGGGTAAAGTAAACTGGAGACTCACCAGAAATTGTCGGGGAGGGTGTCATAACCACCACCTCCACCCAGGCCCCCCACCCCAAGTGCTTGCGCCATTGTTTCTTTTCTAACATCACTGGGAGGGTAGGTACCGTACATCGAGAGTGCAGAAGGTGATGGCCATTTGAACAATTGCCTTCAAAATTTACGAAGGCATGAATCAGGTGGCATTGCGAATCATTTGCTAATTGCAGTTTGTATTAGTTTACTGAAAAAGAGAGGAGGGGGGGGGGGATTTGCAGATCCAAGTTCTTCCCAAAATTAATACTGGTTAGCTAACAAAAAATTGTGAACTATAAAGGGAGTTGTCAAGCAGTATATTTATTTCATTTCTTGTACAGAATTATTAGTTAATTGGGTCCTCTTCGGTGCATATGCCAGTCCTGATGTTCAACAAATCCAGCTTGTGATACTGACATTTTCGAACATTTTCTGTGACTGGTTTCTCTAACGACACATCAACTGCATGTGTTTATGCAATTTTCATTTTCGGTTTAGCTCATGAATAACTGTTTTCCTGTTTTCATCATAACACTGGAACTAGTTACCCATAGTGCAGGCTCTCACAAGTCTCATTGCCATGCATGATTGACAAAGGTCACAGTTTGTCTGGGTATAAAGGAAGTCTGCCTGTTCACATTATCAAAGGTGAGCCAACAGGTATGCAGAGGAAAGGAGGGATACCTTGGTTAGAGGTTATCGGGAATGGAGCTGACAACCATATGGTATCATAATTATTGAGTGTTGCTCTGAACGCAGGTCGGATGAATGGCGAAATTTTGCGAGCGATGGAATCGCTTGCATAGGAGTCGGTCTCAAATTTTGTGTAGTCTTTGCAGTCTGAAGTTGCAAAGGCCATGTTACAATCGACGACAAATAAACACGATTCAGTTGGTTATTCAATCGAGAAAAACCTGTGATCAGTTGATTGTACATTGATTTCTTATAAGATTTTATGAGGAGCAGTTTTTCGTTCAAATTAAGATGGAATTTGCTATGAAACTGCCCTGCGTTGAGAAACTTAGGGGAAAACCTGGACATTAAGTTTTGTCCTGGGTGAATGTAACCTTCAATATGAATTTATAGCGCGCAGAAGAGGCAATATGTTTTCGTTTTTTGGTAAGTACTTGCTAGACATCAATTTTTCAACTTTTGTGTTCCCTCGATTAAAAAGGTTGTTTACGCGCTGTGGATCTGTTTCTTGTATAATAGGTACGATTTGAGAACTATCTCGCCTACAATTTGGGCGGTAATGTATTTTCAATTAACTTGCAACGACGTGCGCAGAGATTTGTTTTGTCTTTTTACAGGTATGATGGTCGTGCATTCTCTTCTTCATAAAATGGTAGTGACAGTGTCGGACAATTTTTTTCAATGAAATAGGGGATATTTTACTCAGGAACTGAATAGAACGCATCGAACGGCAGTCTTTAACTATTCATTTCATAACTTGTCACTGTTCTCCTCCAGTATAAGCTTTTAATTTGTCATAGAAAAATATTTTTTATTCAAACTTGATGCCTCACATCTATGAATAGAAATACTTGAAGGCTAATGTCTTCGGGACAAGATTGTATTTCCTCACTTAGTTTTGGTATGATACTTTTCTTTGTGTCTCGTCTGCGAAATCTGGAATTTATAATAGGAAAAACATCACGGGTGACAGCGCTAGGTGACAACTGGAACTAACGTGGAGCGTTATTCTGTATTCTTTGATTCCCTACTAGAATATAGGCTAACACTCCCTCCTAGAATATAGTCCACACTAACACTCGGTGTCTACTGCAGTAGTAACTCTCAATTTAATTAGTCCTTGTCCGCCTCGAACTTGGGCTGCTACTGAGTGTTACTGTTACTTAACTGTTACTGTGTTAGTGTTCGTATACATGTATAAACGTAGCCTCAGCACTAGGCCTATTCAGGCCTGTAGCGTAGGCCTACGTTAGTGTTATTGGCGGGAGACGAGGCACATCAGAGTGTTCAGTGTTTGAGGAGGTATACATTGTAGCTAGCTTGGCTAGATTGTTGCGAGCTTAGAATAGTAGTCGGTCTATGCTTTTGTGTATTATTTGTTGCTGATCCTCCCTCCCAATCCCGGTCTCTAAACCAACCTCTCAAATAAGGATATTTGGAACTTAAGCACTGTAACAAGAACGACCTAAAAAAACAAAAAAAAAAAAAACCAATCACACACAGTTTATTTTTTTTTTTTGTTTTTTTTTTTTTTTTTTTTTTGCACTGATTCAAAAATGTATTCTCTGACATCTTTGTTAATATTTTCGTGACACTTTTGGGTGCATTTCCGGTTTAGGCTATAGGGCCATTGACATTGTTTTTTACTACTCTTCTAGATTCCCGTCAAACACCACTCTACTAACTTGATGCACCACGAACAGCTGTGCATCACCTTCATCAGTTTCAAAACCACCCGTTCATTCTCACTATACACCAATTCATCCCCCCCCCCCACAATTTCATCAATTCCTCCAATAAAGATAGAATAACTCAACATTGAAAAATGCTTATTATTTGTGAAATGTGAAATGTAGGATTTCTATATTTCCACTACCTTAGCTGTGCTAAAACAACCTGCTACATGACCACTGTACTTAGTTAGGAATGCTAGTTAGTTCGAAATACTAATGCATCCTGTAGTTGTTTTGTACAATGTTATTCTCTTACATTTCCTGCATGCACAGTAATTCAGTAGGTTATTCCTAAAACAACATTGCATTCATGTTCGACTTCGTGCTTTTTACTTCAGAACATAGGCCTACCGTTGAAACCATTCCAAACATCTATTACGTTTAACTTCCTGCGAATCATAAGGCATGAGCAATTTATCTGGTCAAGCATGTCTGCATGTGTCTGTATATATATATATATATATATATATATGATATATATCTATATATATGACACCCTACGTTATATATAAGATAATGTAACTACCGAACTGCACAAGGAAACAACAATGCATTGTGATGCCTTGCAACATGGGCTGTCATGGATGTCCATGGAATACTTTGCCTGCCCTGTCTTCGTTTGGTCGGACCATTGTAAGTATATCATAGTTTCTGAAATGTGTGTGTGGCTGGCAGAGGAGGATGTCATTTTGATTCTTTGACTTAAGTCAGGGAATCTATGCAGTCATGTCAGTTTGTGTGTGTTTGTGTGTGTGTGTATGTATGTGTGTATGTGTGTATGTTCGTGACGCCTGGCTTGTGAAGAGCATAGCTTGACCATGCCTGGATGGATGAAACTCATACTTGGTATGTGGGTTCCCCATAGTGAGTACATGGTCCCTATTGTTTTGTCATTAGAGATCAAAGTCCAGAACGCTTGGTCCTATCAATTTGGTGTGTGCTTCCTTATGGAGAGTACAAGCACACTATTGTTCTTGGTGCAGACCAGGGGTCATTTTAGGGGAAACAAATGGAAATTGTAAAAAAATCATATTTTGGGCAATTTCAGCTCGTGAAGAGCATAATTGACCCCACATGGATGGATGGAGCTCGTACTTGGTATGCGGTTTTCGGACATGTTACTCCATCTGACAGCCATTTTGAACTTTTTAGGGTAAATGGTGTTATTTGCAAATTTGGACACTTCGAATGAGACCCGCCAGTCGATGTTTAGAGACCTCTAGCTTTGTACGCTATATCAAGCCATTCAAGAGGTATATTCCGCACTGAAAACGGGGTTGAGGTTTATGAATGGATTGCTTGAAGCTTTTCGAAAAAGATACAAATTGTTACCTTTTTTAAAATATTTTCTGTCGAAACGAATCATACGAATACTCGGGTAACTACATTTTTTCAGACTTCAAATATCAGTTGAGATCGGAGGGGGGGGGGGGGGGGGGGGGGGGGATGGGGGCAACAGCGTGTCCTGAACGGCACGGGTCCCCTAGCTTTGTGACGTTGCTGAATCCGTGTGACAATGTATGAAATTCAGGGAATGGTGTAGGAGAAAGTTTAAGTGGATATCAGGGCACGAGATTGCTCGCTAGGCAGTTGGCCCCTTCTAAAGTACGTTCCTCCCCACCCCCTCCCTAGCTGGAGGTCTTAGGATTTGGCTCTCACTCCTCCAATTTTTGGATGTTGAACCGCCCTTGAAAGCAATCTGTTGGACATTTCCGTACACCTCAAACCACTCCTACAAATAAAGATGGTGCAAATTATGCAATATTGAGCAAAAATGGTTTCAGGGCATCCCTCCAGGCATGTGGTGGGAGGGGGGGGGGGGGAGTTAGGGGTTGACTAGGCTACAGAATTCCGACTGGAAAAACAAAAATTCCAACTGAGCAAAGGAGAATCTGGAGAGGCGCCTTGCAAATGGTGACTCTCTAGGGAACGTTAAGTAAGCGTGAAGCTAAGATCATCACTGAATGGGTGCAGAAAGTTTGGCGTCAAAGCATACAAGACCCCCATGGGAACATTCATGTGTATTATAGCATGAATACGAATTCATAGCTGTGACATATGCGTGTACAGGGCCTTCTAATTTGCCTGGGAGCACGGAAAAGTACTCCGAATCTTCCAATTTTCGCGAATGTCACCGAAGGAAAGAATTGTGCACGTAAGAAATTGACCTCAGCAGAAAGATCGGGTAATTGTTACTTTTGACATTTATTTGTTGATTTTTCATTTTATCCTGTCTGATTGTGCCACGAGCAATTGGCAGGGTGGGGGGAGGGGGGGGGTGGGCTACCACCATGTTAAAATTGTGTGCGTATTTAAAGTTGCCGAATTTCTGCGAGTTTGGTGAGGACGGGCAGATTAAAGCCTAGCAGCTACCGTGATTGAATCCGCCCGTTGTTCCACCAAGACTGTGAGGGGGTGGGGGCTGCCCTGTTAAAATTGTGTGTTTATTCTTAGTTGCCAAACATTTGTGAGCTTTATGAGGGCGGGCAGAAGGGAGCCTAGCTGCCGTGATTTTACCAAGACATTAGTATGCCTCCGACCCGGCCGTATCATGCGCGGAGCGCCAACTATAGCCAGATAGCGCAGAGTGCAAAAATTTTCACAAAAATAGTCCTAAAACAGCAAAACTGGCTAAGTACATGGACATCTATATTAGTTGGTTGCCAAATGTTTGTAATTAAAGTGAGCTGGCAGAAGAAAGTCTTTGAATTATCACAGGAGTTATTTAGGCACCATCTATAAGCGAAGCGACAATCAGGGCGCAGAGCGGGAAACATGCGAAAATATTGCGCTAAAACAGCGGAATTAACGCCACTAAGTTGATAAAATTCCATTTGGACTCTGAAAGTGGTGGAAAATAGACACCTTAATTGGATGGAAGACCATTCTTCAGCACTTAGAGAATGACTTCGGGGGGAAAGTATCCCCTCTATTAGTGCCCCTGGTTGCCCATGTATATTTTCTGAAATGGCCTCCTCATTCCTGATTGTAAAATGCCAAAACTCGATTCGGAGGAGTTTCCACCGTTAACTGAATTTTCCAAGTACGGTTCTGTACAGGCCTACCACCATAGTCTGAACCCCGAATGCCATAGCTAACAGCGCTGACACGGAGCCGAAATACAAAAGATGCCAAACATGCTCCAGATTATCGAGTTGTGGTAGGCTGAGTTGGAATTTCCAGAGGAAATTAACGATGTCAAGGTAAAACAAAGTCTTGAATATGAAAAGATACGACTTTATCAATTTGTCAGATCTACTATTCAAGGAAATCTCGACAGATTGCTCCATTCCACGTATAGGCCTAGCATGCCACAAGTCTTGATTCTGGGGGCCAGCGTCACTGGCGCGTCGGGAAGCAAATTGCTGCCATAAAATGCAGAAGATTCGGCGAAACAATTGACACTCAGAATTTGAATGGAGTTAGAGTTGTCGTGGTTTAGTTGGAATTTTTCACGAAAAATGAAAATAGTTGTCCTAGTTTGAAAATTGTTTAATGCTGAGCTACCTTTCAAGAAAATCCGACTGGTCACAATTTTGTCCGCTATGTCATATTTTTGACGTATTTGGGTGTGAGACGCCCGCCCCCCCCCTAGTTCTAGCGACGGCCCTGAATGATGTTGGACTTAAAACCGACGAGTGAACGGAGAGACATTGGGAGGGTCTGTATTGCTCAATTGTTCACAGTCGAAAAAATCTTTCATCGTAACCTCAGCCAGTCCTGGAAAGCTTGGAGTTCAATATTATAATACCCTTAATCGTTTCACGACTCTGGCCATGATATGCCCTGAACTATGACCCATTTTGTACTGAGCTGTTGGCAATACTTTCAGATGTCGATCTAGGTCACTGCAGGAGAGTATCTGCAGGAGATTTTACGCGTGGACCGTGGTATGATCTTCTAGTGGAAGCCGAAATCAACACCGAAATAAAATACTACTCGGAGTGCTTCAGTGGGATAGTATTGTCCCAGTACCCATATAGCACACAAGGAACAATGTGACTGTAGCCAGCTGTCTCCGTGCATTTAATGGTGGGATGTGGAGGTTACCGTTATAATATAAACCGCATATCAATATCGCAGTGAATTGTCACTGCTGACAGTACTAGATTTGTCCAAAACCCGCACACTGAATACAGTCACAGGTAATATTTTCTTTTTCATTTTCGCGAGCGATGAAATAGGAGTCGGTCTCAGAATTTGTGTGTAGTCATGGGCAGGATGAAGTTTGCAATGCCCATGTACAATCGGCAAATCTAAGCTACGATTCAGTTGGTATTCAATCGAGAAAAGTATGCGATCAGTTGATTGTACAATGATTTTGGATAAATTTATTATGAGGAGCAGTTTTTCGTTCAATTAGGATGAGACTTGTTAGAAACGCCTGCGTTGCGAAACTGAGGGGAAAACCAACTTTAATCATTTGTTTCCGGGGTGAAGGCAAGCTTCCAATATGAATTTATGTTGCGCAGTTTCGGTTCCTTGTAATGACTTGCTAGACATCAATTCAACACTTTGTGCTTCCTCGGAAAAACATGTTTACTTGCTAGTGGATTCGTTTTCTCGCTATAATAGGTAATGATTTTGGAACATTTCTCTCTACAGTTTGGGCGATAATGTATTTTAACTGCACCGATGTTGCGCAGAAATTTACTTTGTTTACAGGTATGATGGTCGTGCTTCTTTTTCTTCTGTTTTTTCCAATGAAGTGAAGTGTCCCGTATAACGTTGACCACTACCACAAAATTAACGGCCTAGATTCCTTCCTCCGAACTGAATAGAACGTTAGTAAACGGCAGAACCAACTATTCCTTACATATCTCGTGGACTGTTTCTCTCCTCAATTGGTCTATTAGTTTTTTTGGAAAATATTTTCATTCATCTTGATGCCTCACTTTGTTTATGAATAGAAAATACTATACCTGCCTTACTTCGTCACTCTAATTTTTTGCCATGATATTTATGTATAATGAGAAAATAATCTAAAAAAATAAAAATTCTAATATCTCAGACAAGATTTCATTTTCCTCATTCAATTTCGGTATGATACTTTTTGCGGGGGCGGGCATCTGTGTTAATATTGGGGCTGGAAGATATGGAGGTTGCACCATCTTAGGAAAAAACTAGGAAATTTTTTTCGTTTTAACAGACCCCCCAATTGTAGGAAACGGCACTTCTGGGTTATATGCAGTAAGCAACATCCTAATATGTCAATAAATTTCAGAATTCATATTTCTAGAAACGTTTTGAAGAACTGATCGATGTGTTTTCCTTACAATTCGGCCCAGCCGCCACCATCACTGGACGCGTCGGGTACAAGGGAAATTTTCGTTTTAACAGACCCATCAGAGGCAGGAAAACGGCAATTCCCCGCGCTGATATGGCAGTGGAAGCAACGTCTCTAAAATGGTCAATTAATTAGAAATTTGTATTTAAAGGAAACGTTCTTGGAGGCACTAATCGCTTGTTTGTCCCGTCGTACAATTTGTCCAGTGGTCTCGTATAGGTACACGGAAATTTTGTCCACGATCCTCCAGAGGCCGAGAGGAAACGTACTTCCCAGGTCTCATGGCAGTAAGCAACATCCCCAAAATTGACAATAATTTCTGAAATGTATATACCAAAACACTTTGAAGAAAGGTCTACGTTATTCATTGCAATTTGCGCCACCAGCAATTGACGCGTACCGTACAGAGAAAATCAGTCTTTTACCAGAACCACCCCCCAGGGGTCTGTGGGGGGCAGTTGGGCTTTGGGTGTTTTTTTTTTTTGGAGGGGGTTTGGGCGTCTGGTTTTCTTGGGGGGGGGATCCAGGGAGCGGCACTTGCCTGCGACTTATAGGCCGTATGCAATCACCTAAATTGACAGTAAATTTTCGAAAAATGTCGATGTTAAATCCTTACATTTATTCATCGTGGTCTCCTTCCTATCAATAAGCCATGTCCTAGAGTTATTCCATCGAGGGACCCTCCAATTGAGTTGGAGGCTGCCCGCAGATTGACAGTTTGCTTGAGCATCGGATGTCATGGAACGTGTGATTTTAGGGCATGATTAACAGGAATGGAGCCAGTCTGCAGACCATTGGGTCATTTTTCAAGGGTTTTTTTCCGCTCAATTTTTTTCCGTCCAAATTTCTCATGTCCCATGTCTCAGAATTGTTCGTCCGCCCCGCATCCGCTCCGGTTATAGTTCCCTTGTGTTGTCATCATGTAAACCCTCCATACTAATTGTGCACGAGCTCCCTGCCCTGTTGTTTTCGTTACATTAATTCCGGCATGATTCCGGCATGTTTGTAGGGGGAGGGGGTGGTGCTACATGAATCAAGTCCCTAAACCAAATTCTCCTCTGGCCTACCGTATATGTTCAAACCACACTTTGAAGTGACACGTTTGGATAAAAATCATATTTCCCAGAATCTGACAAAGAATTGTATCCGTACACGTGGGCTACTGTATATACATACGGAAAAGATAGGATACGGTGCGCGCAGCGCGATTTTTTTGCCATTTCGTTTCTGCGCTTCTCACCAATCCAATTTTAAGCAATTGAATTAGAAATATGAATGACGTTAACTTTCGTGTTATGGCCGTACTGTACATATTATTAAAGGATTTTTTTTTTTTTCAACAAGTCGTCAGAATATCGGGGGGATATTTGATATTAGTTCCCCCCCCAAAGCTTGGGGGACCATGTCCCCCCGTCCGCCCCCCCCCCCCTCCCCCGTGAATGGCTGCCGCCATGCCTTTTTGTTCTCTGCTGCGGATCCAGAATTACTACAAGAAAAAACATTAGTGTTACAGCGCGGCTGTTACTGTCGCCATAATTCACTGCTTACTTAAGAACACGACCTAGAGGGCTATTCCATTCGGAGGGCGGTGTGGTATGATGTGTGGGTGATTTAAAACCGCGCATACCCCATTGTACTGCTTGGAGTGACTGCACAATAGGGGACCTTCAAAAATGAGCACTGTTGGGGGTGACTACCCAATGGGATTGAACAGCATGATTAGAATTTGGCAGTGGGACCTGTTAAAGCTTGCATCTATGAATTCCTTGAGCAGGGCTAACTGGGGATCGGACATGTATTATTAGAAGACATTGGGCCGGGGTACCTGTAAAGCAATCATATGGGCTATGAATAGATCAGGACGGACTGACTGGGGATCTGAACATTTGATTAGAAATTGTGCAGTGAGACCTTGAATCAACCTAGGCTATGAATTCATAGAGCATGGCTCACTGGGAATCGAACATACATAACTAGAATTTGGCAGTGGGAACCTTTAACAAGCAATCATGGGCTATGAATTCATCGAGGCCTGGTTAACTGGGATCGGACAAGTATGATTTTAACTGGGCAGTGGGACCTGTGAAGCAATCATAGGAGCTACGAATAGAGGGCCGGACTACTGGAATGGGACCGAACATGTTTGATCAGACATTGGGCAGTGGGAAACTGTAAATCAATCTTAGGGATTTATTCATATAGCAGGGGCCATTAAACATTTGAAACAGAAACAAGGAAAGAAGTTTGTGGGCCCCAAACAGTCATTCTTTCTTGGTATGTCAACCTCACTTTGACACAGCGGTCATTGACCCCTGGGACAACACACAAATCTTGACCTAGTGAAGGTCAGGTCAAAGGTCATTGAATTGGCACAATAGACCATTTGTGTGAAATTGCCGCTTCCAGTTTTGTTCTATTTTACAAGGTTCATTGACTGCCGGGACATCTTTGACTATGCTAATTAAGTAAGGTCAAAGGTCGTGCCCAGGGATTTAGGTTACAAGGCCCAGTGTGGCCCTGGGGCCCGTCATGTGGAATTTTATTTACTGCTAATACATCTTTGGCCATATAAAACTCCAGGTCAAATCGTTACAGGGGCACTATCAGGCATTGCTTGAACTGCCTTTGTGGCCTCATGATCTTGGGAAGAACATTCTCTTCACATTGAAAATCTGGAACTTTCTAATCGCAATAACTAAGCAAACGTGAAACAACTTCATACTTGGTATGAGGGCTGCCATATCGAGTAACGTTATCCCTATTGTTTTTTGGTCTGATCCAATTTCATCTGAGGTCCAACAGAAATCGAATTGAAATTTGAAATTTTTCTAAATTCCCCTATCAACCCATGCACTTGTTTTCCCACTTAACTTCCAGCCGCCAATTAATGTACTGTATACCCGGTGCATCCCCAGTTCAAATCTTTTGGTATGAACTAATAGTGCTGTGAACCCAGTACTCCCCAAGTGGTCTGCAATCGAATGACATAGATTAATCCCGCAACTTCTTCAACAGATTGATCCAAAACTTGGGACACATGGCCGCCCCATGAAATCTCGGACGATTTCGAAAGTGAGCATCACTGCATGTCTTTTGCCCTCTATTTCTAGATTCTCACCACACACGAACGTGGTGGTGGGGACACAAGTTGGGTCCCGAAGATCAGGACGTTAATTTCACAAGGTCACTGAAGGTCAAATTGTGTGACATTTTGTCCCAAATACCGAGTTGTCCAATTTCACGAAATGTGGTGGATGGGGACCTAGTTCCTGCAAAACATGACGGTGATTTCAGGATCACCAGAGTCAAATTTTACTGTCAAATTGGCATGAATCAGTCATTTTTCTAACTTTGTCATACGACGTAGAGTTATTGCTACCCTGTGTCCGACAACAGATAGAGCATTCAGTCACTGGAGGTCAATAATCATAACTTCCCTTCTTTCTCTGAACGATGTCAACAAATGCCAATTCGGCAGAGATTCTACATGTCAGCGGTGACCCTCCTGGCACATGTCTAGTTCCTGTTTGTTCGCACTTCTGATGACCTGATGTTATGAACATGTTATGACAGTCCGTTTACACAAACAGACAATGTCATAGAGAACATTAGAGCAGAACATAATACATACGGCGTATTTCCCTTCCATATGCACAATTCACCCCACATATTGGTTTGTGTTGTAACATTTAAGCAATATGGTTGATCCAATGTGTTTTCCAAAGGTAGAAATCTTGGAGAAGCAATTTATAGCCTATTTCGTGTTTGTTTAACCGTATCTACATGCAACATTTCAATTTTACGAATCTAGGGTGATGCCACAGGTGTGCATGGTATGTTTATGTTATGTGCTCATTCCCGTGTATACATTAAGAACTCACACCGGGATAACATGGCAACTATTTAACAACAAGGTGTCGTCCATACTTGGTATATAGGTACCGGTAGCTCATATCGCTGGTTTCTTGAGGTCAATAGAAGGCTCAAATCGTGGCTTGGCAATAATCGAGTAGATGATATCTATTGTTTTCTAGATCTGATTCAAGTCCTCTGGATCAAGCAGAAGTCGAAGTCTGAACACCTTGTCATAGGATAACTACGAAAACAAGGCCCCTACAATGACAACGTAACCCATTCCATTCAAATTCCTCTTATGTTACAAAGCTCTTTCCACTCGAAATGTCATTTCATCATCGCAAGCATGAATACACTTTTCACATATAATTTATATCCATTAGGGAATAATGCACAAGATACGAGGGCCTTTGTTGCAGAATTACAACCGGATGACGTCATAATAGAAGGTTAGAAATTCCCGAGGCGTAGCCGAGGATTTTGCAGGCTGTAGCTTGCGTATGTCTGGCCCGATGAAGAACACATAGGCAGGCATACTCGACAACACTAGGTGAATGATATGACATTAACCAAACTCCTTTTGCAACTAGGGGTAGCCCAATTACCCATCACAGACCCATATACCTTCAATCCGTGGCATCTCGCTAGCCTTGTGGCAGATGTTTGCACCAATGGAGCTGATTGACCATAGTTTCAGCAGAGCAAATTGCAATGACCCTTTGGTATAACTCAGATTAATACTCATCCAATAAGTCGTGCATTGGCAAAACAACAATTAATTTCCGCAGCTAGTCCTACTTCTTTGAGGCAGCAGGCGCCTACAGGGGTACTGGGCTGTGTGCCGGAAAGAGGGTCGCGTACAGAGACGGCGACAACCCAGTGTCACTTAGATCTAATCTCTCATTCCCCCCACCCCATCTCCCCTCCCCCATTTTCATGAATTGCTAATGAGGCATTTTTAAAACCACAGCAGGAATGAAAGAATGTGTAAATTTACAGGCCAAAAATGCTGTTGATGGTCCTGCAGGGGCAGTGCGCATGAGTGCGGTTTATGGTCAGGGCATCAGTCTGATGAACTCTGACCCCCATCGGGCAATGCCATGTTGCCGCCGCGTGCTTTGAGGATCTTCTTGTCTTTATACTACCTTTAGAGGTATATTGTTTTGAGTTTTCCTACATCAGTCCTTTGGTCTTTCCTTCTGCTCTGTTCTTTCTTTATACAGAATAAACACACCAATCCTTCCCACCGTGCCAGCATAGTTTCATGATGTTTGTTTTTCTTCATGGGTATACTTTGCCGAGCAGATGTCACTCCTATCCACGGCCCAGCCAGGGGCAGGACCTGGATGTTTGGCACTTAATTGTCGTCAACAATAGAACTCAGAACTAAATCATTCGAAAGTACATTGGGGAAGATTTAGCAATTGTTGTAAATTCATAGTTTTATTGGCTGCAACAACAAAAAATTTGAGTCACATTAGTAAAACCATACTTCTATAGGTTACATGCAATGGTCATTAAATGTGATGCTATAATATTTCTAATTCCTTTCTTTGGTCGAGGTAATTGTAGGACTAAATTAATCGCTTGGTGGCATTATCTCAGTGGTACCCTGGCCTGATGAGATTTACTTAAAGTATGGTTCTGTTTAAATGCTAGCCAGCCACCGTACAACATCATAGGCTGCCTTAGACTTTAAGATCAAAACAAATGCATTGTTTTTCATGACGCGCTTGTCTCACGTTGTCTGCCTATATAGAGGCATAATCAGCTGAATGAAATGTCCTGAACAAGGCTTCCATGGGATATAAGGCCCTACCATTGCCCCACAAAATCCCCAACATGATTCATCCAAACTGGAGCAGAGTGGGTTAAGCATGTTGCTGTAAGGCTGTAACTGTTTGTTAGAACTCTTCGTGCTACCTACGTTCTTCTTACTCCTGTGATCAGTCAGTAAAATGTAAATTTACCTCTTACCAACTTGCCTGGACTATGGAAGCAGCTCGCTGCAATTTTAAGGAACTTTGTGAGCAGTGCTGGGAGTCAAAAGCGCCTCTCTCTAGAAAACAAACATGGATGACTGCTTTTTCAGCATGTGATTGATCCTTTTTATATTAGGTTGATTGTAGATTTTTAGATAACACGCACTTTCTTGGATTATAAAAATACAGGAAATGCAGATAAATATACACTGTTTTGTGAATTTATGGTACAGTGTATTTTAACATCTTTCTCAGAGATGAGATATAAATATACAAATACATGCATGTTAACATATGAAGAAATAGGTTAGCCATGGTTGAGTGGCACAGTGACTATAATTACCACTACTAGACCAAGATAGTGGACATTCCACTGCATGAATTATACAGGGGGAAATATATGGGAGAAATTAGAGGTAGGTCTAGAATTATTAATTTACATTAATAGATGTTGAAGAAGATGGGACTAAGTAGAGTAGAAGGTTAAAAAATATTAATCTTGGATTTTTTATCAGAAATCCCATTGATACTTGCCAAGTTCTTCGGAAGAATTCTATGTTCCTATAGCAAAAAGTCATTTTTCGTAGTGTTTACTGAATATGCCAAAAAAGGCGGAATGCATTTCACTTGAAAAAAGGCAAACAAGGCCTCTATATATACACATATGCACATACACATATACACATAGGCTACAGGGACTCATGTTCTCTGACGAAATTATTAATATCACCCATATCCAATACATACCAAGATTCCTAAGTTTCATACATAATTCAATTACTGATTAATAAATAGTAATAATATCTTCTTAAGAATAAAAATCTACAAGTGTGTATATATGAGGTAACAAAAGGTTGTTCTGTCGAATATTCATCTACATTCAAGCGAGAAATGATCATGTGCTGATGTTAGACATAATTGGACAGCAGGCTTGTGATTCACTGGTGTTGAAAAACACTAATCCGCTTCTTAGAGTGTTTCCTCACCTTTGATCTGTGATTGTTCTGTGTTGATGATTTACCAGGGGTGCATTCCTGATTTTACCGTAAACATGATGTGACAGACGTTGTAGTGTCTTGATCAATTACGAAAATATGGAAAAGTTAGCAGCACAGTCAAAATGTGTTCATAAGGGGTCATCAAAGAACTTCTTTTGCTGCAGTCTCCTAAGTACAAGTAACATGCACTGTAATAATATGGATGATGCAGAAGCCTGGATCATGAGGAGGCTGCCTTGTGTGAGGCAAGCAGTCTTCGAACACATTTCTCTGTTGTAAATACATACTGACAAAACATCATTTGAGGTTGATCAGCCACCCTAATTATCCTTAAATCAGTCTAATTAGGCCATACCTACTGTATTATTTTTAAACGCCGATATCATTTCAATCGATGGCTACAGCTTTGTCATAACTTTACCGCGAAAACTCAACCCTGCATTTGATACAGTGGTTAATTGTTTCTGCAGTTTGCTGGAGCGTCTAGCAAGCTGCGCCTGATATAATGAGTAATCGAATCATTATTATGGATCGGGACGGGCGGAATAATGAGGAATTGAGTCATTTTTATGAATTGGATAGGCAGAATAACGAGAAACAATAAGTCATGATTATGAATTGAGAGAAGAGGGAATAAGGACCAGCTAAGTCATCGTGATGAACAGGGGGATAGACGGGCCAGCATAACGAGCACTAAGTCATTAGTATGCCCCCCAAAATAGCGACAATGCTGAAAAAAGAAGTCGTTATTAGGACTTGGGACGGTGCAATGATGACCAAGGAACTCATTATTACGGCACTGAAAAAAGACGGGTAACACCATGCCTTACCTTGAAGTCTGCGCGAGGTAATGAAGTATGAATTAGGGCTTTTACATGTACGAATGGCCAGGGGCAGAGCGACACAGTTCTAAATTTTAGCACCCGCAGGATATGTTACAGTTAGTAGCTTGTTTACGAGGTACGACATAGACAATAGCCAATATAGTATCGCGGATAGCTTGCTTGGGTCGATCGATGAGTGCAGTTGATTCTGATACAGACACCGTGTTGTGGTCGGGATTATTACGGAGAATTTTAGTTATTTGGAAAGTACAAAATTACGGGACCATTGACAAACAAACTCATGGAAAATAATCCATCGTGTGATCGTATTCGACGACAAATGCAGGTCGGGCCATGTGAATGTTCAATTGTTGACTGATGGTGTTGCTTGAGGCGCGTATATAGCCTACTGTAAATCCAACTGTAGTTATCTTCCCGTGTTTCGACCGGTTTGCATTCAATTTTGACTGGTAAGTAGACTGCTTCCCCAAATTCTGTCAAGAGAGGAAGTCAGGAAACTCTAGATACATGTTTTCCAAGGCGCGGGATGTTTTGTGTGACGAAGATATATGAAACATCTCCTCATATTTCAGATTATGCTGTGATTATCCGGCAATGTACTCTAACTTAGCAACTGGCAGTTCCAAGTTAGAGTGGCATTTCCCTGAATCATCGCGGATAAAATCAGACCAGCCTCAGTTTCGCATCATCCACCCCCAAGGACGACGAGAGAATTCAACAGTGAATAAGTTCTACCGTGAGGCCCCGGGGGCGTAGGAACGAATTTGGAGTGGGAGGGGGGGGGGGTGAAGTTTGTTTGTAGACGGACAATGGGGAGGTATAAGGGGAGGAGGTGTCTTTTCAGATAGGTCTGATGCATTGGGTGCATATAGCCAATTATACACCCGTTCCATTTGGGGGAAAAAAATCACAAATTTAACGATTACGAGTTGGTGATCCACATTTTTTATGTTACAAAATGTGAAGAGAAACCAGGGCTGAGGTTGGTTCTAATCCACACTTCTGCAATATGCTAAGCCGTTTAAACAGTTGTTCCATGTTGCTATGATATGTGCTATGGATAGACGTTGTCAGAGTACCCACCTATAAAATTCTGGGGACGTATTACTGTAGGTGTTGAACATTACTATATCTCAAGTTTCAAGTGTGTGTGAGCTGCAAGTAAACAAACCATAATAAAAACTTGTGACTGCCTGTCAGACCCATCCAGTGGTGGAACTGGTACCTGGGCACATGGACCATGCTCAGAGGATTGAGCGTGGGTATCAATATTGTCTGTGGGCAATCAGTCTACTGATTATCTGATGGTTTACAATTCCTATTGGAAATGCAAAAAGCACACTTCCAGGATGTGAATTACTTGACAGGCAGGACCGACCATTGGGTATTATTATGTGTGATTCATAGACAAGCACTAATGAGGGGAATAAACTGTGAGTGTGTGTGAAGCAGTGAGAGGTTCGTGAGTTGGAGGAAGAAGAAAGCAAGGTTCAAGAATTTGAAAGTTGGGAAAGGCAACAACAGTTGTGGCCATTTTGCTATTTGAGCAAAAAAAGAGAGGACATTACCCTGTACCAAAGGACAGAAATGGGCGGGGTTTGAGTCTATAAAGTATCTGTCTCTTCCCCAGTGCTCTCTATCTGGTGTGAACACATGATGTGATATTGGGGAAAGTGATTGCCGGAATAATAACATTTTAAACAATTGGCAAGAAGTCATATTGGAATCAACATTGTCCCCCCAGACAAGGTGTGTTGAGTCATGGCACTTAGGTGGGTCAACAAAAATGATGCACCCCTCAGTCACTTTGTGCCTGAAAAAATAATGCGAAATTGATACACCCACAGTCACTCTGAAGACAACAGACTACTCTGCTTGATTACAAATTTGATGATGAAAAGATTGACTTGCAATGACTTACCCCTCAGTCAACATTAGTGATTAAACGATATATGGTACAATGACACATGTGAGACCAACCATGCTATTGGAAATGAACTGTACTACAATGACTCCCTGTCCAGGGGTTAGGGGAGGGATGCAATTGACCATATATAGGCCTGTAGTGCACTTCTCTTTCCCACACATATACCCCCAAAAAAGAGATTTTTTCCACATTTGTTGATGATGTTCATGATGTTGGTCGTCTGATGCAAAGAACTGCAACTTCATTCAATCTATCTGCTTGACCACCCCAGTCATTTAGAGTGATTGATTGAATTTCGATAAAGTGAGCCTCGTCATTTAGCCTGCCCTGCAGTCTGTGAATCAGTTGTTACGGTATCTGGGGGCTTCCCAATGAATGGAAAACGGCGGCCGTCATCGCTGGTTTGACTCGTGACTTTACCTTAACTCTTCAAGATACACTTTACTTACAGGTTAAGTTTTTCGTATTTCACTTCATTGACCATCAAGAGACTTTTTGACCTTGGTCAAAAGCAACAAGAGCTCTGCGGTTAGTAAATTTGCAGTGATTGGGTCGTTTTGTTGTCGAGTTGGTGGTTGAGTTGGCAATACACATCTTGCAGGGTTTGATATAGCTGAGTAAGGGGAACATGTCGAGAAAAAGCAAGGAATCCCCTACGCCAGAGTTGCGGCTGTGGATTTTAAGACCCTTCTGATGCAGTTGGCCGGAAACAGCACTCGCCGGGTTTTTCAAGCTGCATTTACCCAGCCTTGAAATATGGTCTATGTCTGCAATTTCTAATTCGATCATGAAAAAAAGAAATCAATCTACTAACAGCAGTGTTAATTAACGGAGGCCAGCGCGGCAACAGGTACTGAAATCAGCTGCATAGTTTGTTCATTTATAGCATGAGGTACTACACGGTTGCAGGCTTTGCACCGCCTTAAAACCGCATGCTATTGACAGGTCGGTGGTGACACGTATTGGAGAATTCTCACCGAACTTCGCGAGATCCCTCCGATTGTTACAGTATGAAAGAAAGCATAAAAACTGGAATTTGTCCATGGAATCTCGGTACCAACACCCAACCCACCCCCACCAAACCCCCACCCACCACCCACCATTGAATCTATCGTCGGTACCAACCCCACCCCACCCCCACCACCACCCGCACCACCACCCCCCCCCCCCAACCCCCCCCACCCCCGCCATCTCTGTACCACCCCACCCCCCTGAACCGTTGGGGCGGATACAGGATGGGGGACCGATTTTGGTTGGGTGTAAACAATTCGCGCTCGCACCCATCCAGGAAAAAATGCGCGGCCCCCCCAATGCGCACCACCGGGTCAAATGCGCCCCAAATGCGCTCCCCCCCTTGCGCCCCTCCGTAGTTGGAATCATAATGTAGTAGCGGTAACTCTGGTTGTAAATCATAATGTCATTTTACAAGCCTTGTCCCGACAATCCTAGGATCATGTAGTAGGACCTATGTGGAGCGGCCCCAGACATTTGTCTGAAACCCGCAGCATATACACTTTTAAAAACTTAATAGCCGAATGATGTTAGTTACTCTTCTGTTCAGCGTATATTCCTGACAAACTTCTGAGAAGGCACACACTAGCTGTTCATTAAATGAACCCGCGCCATCGTACGCGTATGTAAGACCTGTAACATGTCCACTACACTAACACAGCACTTCTCTGTCCTGTATCGTAAATATCGCAAAATTAACAAGAAGCCCAATCGAGATTGAAAAGCAGCAAGCAGACCAAAAGCTAGAAGCAAAAAAATTATCGGGGCAATATCATGCAATTCAGTCATCTAGATAAAACGAACGCTTTTACTCGAGCAAAAATGGTATCATTCCAAAGTCATGACGCCTACTGTACGCCATGGGCATTTATACCACCTCCTAACCCAAGGAGAAGAAACTGAAGAAATATGTGGAAAATGAACTATCAGGAAACTTCATTGTTTATTTTATGCTCAAGACCTCAGTCATAGTCCTCTAATTGTATTTTTTCGTTTTTGTTCTTCACAGTTACGTGCATGGGCAAGTCCTCTTGGCTACGCGCCCGAAGTGTCAACAGTGACGTGTCCCTCGCATCTACAATAAGTATTTCTATAAAGAGCTATTCCCAACACGAACCGCGATTCCTCGATGTCACTTAGAGTTCCAGGGCCGAACTTTAATGCCCATTGTTTCATTCCACTGGTATGTCTTACTGCGCGTTTTTTTAAATCATGTTTACCTCATAGGGGCCTACTTGATGACCACTTGATCGTGCAAAAACTGTCAACATCGTTAATCATAGTTAATGTTATCCGAATCAGTCCCGTTCTGGCCTGGGACACATTATTCATTTTAACTCAATCCAGCTCCCTTAGAATCGCGCAGGCGCTTATCTACGGGGGTGGCTGGGGGATTACCTTCCCATTTTTTTTTTCATGAAGCCCCCCCCCCCCCAAAAAAAAAGATATCAATGATAAAATATAGTATTGTATAATAATAAATACGCCCGATTATCGCATGCCCTTTTGCAGCTGGGAGACGCTTTTCCCAGGGGCGTCGGAGCGTTTTTCGAAAAGTGGGGGGACGGCAATCGAATGCAAATGACCAACTCAGCGGAGCGCCAACCATCGGATGCGCGGATCGTCAACAGCGAAAATCCAGATTTCCATACCCTCCATCGACTGAAACGGCACTTCAGGCTCATAGCACCCATCTACATGTTGATTGATCAAAGACCGACCAAAAAAGTTGTCATTGTGCATACTATGATGATTTACCAAGTCTCACACATTGGGTATTTTTTTTACTACCTTTTCTCTCTGGCTTTGTTTTGCGTGGGTGAGCTCCAGGGGTCTCCGAACGGTCCTCTGTGGGATCGAAGGTAAAGCCCATAGGCGTTCGGGAACCACTCCAATTGGAGAGCAGAAATTTGTACCCGAATTTTACAAGGCGTCATTGTAAACTACCTGCGCGCGGAAGCGCGCGAAAATACTGTTCTCCGGGCATTTTAACGAAAAAAAAAAAAAACCAGGCAAAATGCAGGCATTTTTTCACTTTGCTTAATTTTTTTCCCCTTCCCAAATTTTCCCACGAAATTTTGCCCGAATTTTTTTCCATCTCAGAAAAATGGGTAGGGGGGGTGGGGGCAGTCTGCACCCCAAGGCTTCTGAATTAATCGAGTGAACGAAATGATCGAAGCTTTACATCGCATATTAGGCCTACACCGCCTGGAAGAAAAACGCCATTGCGCGCGAACACCTTGAAAAATTAATCACTTTTGGCCTATTCGATTCAACATTCGAGAACTCGGCAGAATCATGGTAGCCTTCCACTTCGGCCCTAGTCTGGTCAAGATCTTCACCTTGGGTCCGCATCTGGAATTATGGACTTAAAGACAATTTCTCAATGCGATTTGTTTGGTTGACAAAAATTAATCAGTTTAGAGTGCTAAAAATCGGGCATGTGTCTATTATTTTCATTACGGTCCGGAAAAAGTGGGGGGGACAAACGATATGATAGCCCCCCCCACTTTTGAAAGTGGGGGGGACAATGTTCCCCCCGTCCCCACATGTTGACGGCCCATGCCTTTTTCCGGTGATCTGAGAGGCTTCAATTCTTCAATTTCTTCCAGCCCGCTTACGCGCCCAACCGATGGTGGCGCTCCTATTAGATAGTCACAGAATCATTGCCCAACAAAATGATCAGAAATACGCGACTGAGATCCGGCGCCCACCTGAACGACTGCCCCCCCCCCCCCTTCGGTGTTCAGCTAGAACAGTCCTTGCCTTAACCCCTAAAATTGTTCCGAAAATATTGAAAGTTAAATTTCTTCTGTCAACTGGCCGTCGCTTAGTGAATTGTGTCCCAAAAGCAATCCAGTGTTTCTCCCTCTCTAGCCATGCTAAAATGGGGGAGTGGGGGTGGGTGTGGTGTCGGAGGCAAGACCAAAAGGTTTGGGGGATATGATGCACCGATGCCCGAACGCGCCGCCTGCGCGGTAAACCCAATGATGTGGAGACTCATGTAGGTATGGTATGGCCTAAAATCATGTGTGAGATTCATATTTCTAAACAAGAGTAAGCAACCGGGCTCGGACGAGATGGGGCTCGGGACAGGCATACTCACCATGTGTGTCATGTGGAATATGATTGAAGGCCAATGGTCATGTTAAAATAGCTAGACTGTTTTTTGTACTTCAAAACGCATTCTACTGAGTCCAGGGTTTCGACAGAACACAGTCTGAATGATACCATGTGTGATGCCAAAAACCAACCCAAAAAAACGGCTTGAAAGTCCATGAGCTACAACGAACCCCCCCCCCCGCAGATACAGTGATGTCATATGTACATTCCTCATAATGTTTAAATAAATTTGAAAATATCTCAACCAGGCAACCAGAACCGCTTAAAATTTGGTTTTTTTTTTTGGCTAGGTCCTCTGTTCACTAATCGAAATGGTGGAGGCAAAGTGTTACATGGACTTATTGGCCTTCAATAATAGTTACTTTGTGTTAATTGGGTCAACGATAAGGGCGTGGAAAGACTTTTCAGAAAACAAAATAAACGGTTTCAGAATACACAAAAAATTATGCAAACAAACTTCTCTAGTTGCTGCATTGCTCTACCCCTACCAGAATAGGTCCTGAGCACCAGGGTGGTAAGCGCATGCTCCACTGCAGCCTCTCTACTGTGTCTATGTTATTTATATCCCGTGACACTGGAAGTGTCTGGGGATATTGATGGGTTTGGGTGTGTAGCTGCCGTCGCCGCCGTCAAGGCTCCGCCGCCGGAGAATGTTATTTGAGGTCATTGAACATTAAGGTAGGCAAGGAATCACTAAGCTTTTTGTTTTTGGTTCTTTGCAAAGAGATCGCTGTGTGATTATAATGTGTATGTGGACCTGTGTGTATGTGTCCGGGTGTGTTTTTGGGTGTGTTTTGTTAATCCGTTCGCACTGCCTCGAAAGCGACCGGATTACTTACGCCATTGGCATCAGCTTTGACCGTAGGTCCGTCATCTGGTGTATGTTAAGTGTGTGGGGGCAAGGGCGGCGTTTGTGTTGGGCGATTGGGTTTTAAGGAGGGGGGGGGGAACCCAGAAGAAATATATCTAAGCGGAGCGCGACCACGGGTTGGCGCGTAGCGGTAAAACATAAATTTTACGTTTGACAGAACCCCTAGATTGCAGGAACAGGCACGCCGTTGCCACTATGAAGGACAGTAAGCAGCATTCTAAAATGATTACAAAATTTTATTTCACGCGAAAGGTTTCTCAATACTTTTTCGCTTAGGGTATCAATTTCAAGGGTGGTTGGGTGCGGTGCCATTCTTTTGAATACCATGCAAGTGAGGTTACAGTGAGGTCATGAAGGAAGCAATGGAAAGGGGCAATGACAACAAACCGTTACGTGTCGCGCGAAGCGCGAGGGATTGCAAGAATCCAGTGGGATCAACGACATTGCACTGAACAAGCATTGACCTTTCACTTAGATATTGCTTGAGTTTTTACTCAAAGATTAACAGCCCACATCTTTATCCTATTGCGACCACAGGGCATGGAAGAGGACACTTCCCATCAGGGACCCCGACAGGTGGGCAGATGCGTGTAACAAAGAAGTAAAGGCCGCAAACTGTGCGCGAAGCGCTCACGATTTGTTTTTTTCACTTTTGGACATACCCATAGTGAAGTCAGGCAATTTTGGACCATAAAAAGTTATACTCACATGAATCTGAATCAAGTCTTGGCACGATTTGTGGCGTTGTTCGATATCGATGGATTTGATGGGCTTTAGATGGTGCACGCGCGCATGCACCCAACTGTCAAAAAAAGTGGTTTCGCCCCCATAAAATTGATTGCTTAATACTCTATCAAATTTGCAAAAGCAATGCGTCACCAGATTTTCATACCGAGCGGTGGGGGGGGGGGGGACAGATATTTTCAGGAGGGCCACGAGAACACTATATAAGGGGAGCGCCACATAGGGTGGCGACGGCGCAAAAGAAATTTTTGCGCACGCCCCCCAGATGACCGGACCCGGGGCGTTTCAGGCTGCATGTACCCAAAGCTCAAATTGGGCATTTGTGATCACCAAATTCTGTAAACGTGGAGAATTTTTCAACCATTTGTGTCAGACATCGGCCTTATTGCTGCCCCGACTTCTTTTCGGCCAGAATATCAAACCATTGGTTCTCATATATAGGGAAACAGGATCTCACCCAAAAATGGGGGGAGGGACATTAGCTAGCTTTTGCTCTACTGACCCGACCATGAGAGGACGTCGGCCCGTTAGAGCAGGAAACTCCGAGAGTAGCAGGTTATCTGGAGAAAAATTCAAATCACGGTGGTCGAGGGAAAGGACCGGAGGCTAAATGGTTTTGTAATCAAAAAGAGTTGATTGTAGTGTTCAAGTGGATGAGAATGTGTTGTATGATTCCACCTCACGAATAAGAAAGTTAGGGGGCAATTGAGGCGGAAATTCGCATAGAGTGTGCGGAGGATGACGGGAAAGACAACGGGACACAAATCCACTACTAGTACGGCAGCGAACACAAACTTTGTTCACTTTTTTAGTGTATTCGAGGCGAATTTCTCTTTTTTTGTCACCTTGCGGCATGATTCCATCAAAAAGTACAGCAAATATTGGATCGCCTTTTCGCCACTTGATTTGGAATCATTTCTTTTTGACAACGCAATTTGTGACGTTTCCTGGCTGCATTTTCAATGCTGCACCGTGTGCCGTCATAGTGATATTATGTGACCCAACTTTAAAAAAAATCCAGATCCGCCGATCTTATGCAAACGTATGGATGATGGAGAAAACCCTTCTTTCATTGATTAAATAAAACAACTGGAGTAAATTTCAGACATTTTTTTTGTTTAGGAAAATCAGCACAAGGCACATTCATATGTCTGAAACAATACCGGTACACAAGATACCCGCGCGCGAAGCCAGCAAAACAAAAATGGAAGAGCGGAATTCACTCATCTTGATAATTAGGTCATTATGCATTTGTTTAACACGGTTGCTAATGGGATTGGTCGGATACAGGTCAGCCAAAAATAATAGTCGAGATCAAATAGGGCCATCAAAATGCATGCGTCCCCCCACCAAAAATGTAGGGGGGGGGGACGCCGTCGCCCCTGATCGACGCCCTTGGGTGGGGGTTCATTCCAAACATAGTCCTAACGCAATACAAGGAGCGAAAAAGTCAACCATAAAAAAACACAAAAAAAATGGGTAAAGGACTGGAGAAGAGCTAACGGTTAGTTTTTTTTTCGAAATAACTTCATAACGAAATGTCATTGCAGGGTTTTATGCATATGTATGACTTTGAATATTCAGGGAGATAGTTTATAGTGTTGTATATGAATCAGGGATCACAATCTACATCCATCAAAGGAAAAAAGACAAAGAAAAAGGAATTAAACGATGAACTGATTTTACGCGACCACAAGGCAAAGAAATAAGGTGTCAATATTGCATATGTGAAAGAGCTCGGTGTGCTCTATATACAGGGAAATCGGTTTCCGCCTTCACGAACGCATCGGTTCTCCAGTTACCTGGGCGTCGATTTGGGGGGGGGGGGGGGGACAGTGTTGTTCTATAGTGTCTTGAATAATGCATTTTGAAAAGCAATTTTGGCCGATCTGAGCTTCATGCAAGTTTTTATTTTCTATTTATCTTTTTTTTTCTTTTCTAATAAAGTTAGATTCACAATAAATGTTCATTGAATCATAACACGAAGCGGCGGTGGCATATGAGGCGGATGAGGAGTAGATGCGCCCAGCAACATTTGTGTGGAAGTTTAGTTAAACCAAGTTTGCAGATCGAGGAGCAACCGGTTGGGCAAAGAAAAGCAACAATAAGGCAGAAAAAAAAAACTGCCAAGTGGATAAATGGCCCACATGTCAGCAGATTGCCGATTATCTTGTCGGAGCCCCGAAGGCAGACGAAGCAAGTTTGTTCAATCTTGTCAAGTTTGGACGTTGTGGTTCTAGTCCAAATTGGGCCGTAGGCCAATAGTCCTAATGGGAGACGCCCCAGCTGCAGCAGTCAGGACAGAGCAACTAGGCTACATAGTTTGTTCACAATTTACTGTTAATCCAAACTGCTTTGACTCTGGCTCAGACTTCCCGAATCGCGTTAGCCGCTTTGAAGAGCGCAAAGTTTTTCTGAGATGAAAAATTCGGGCAAAAAATGACAAGTAATCGGGGAAATTTGGACAGAAATAAAGCCAAGAGTGAAGGAATGGCTCGAATGTCTCTTGCTGACCTGATTTTCAATAAAAAATGCCCGAGACCGAATTGTTCACTGGATGTGCTCAAAAAAGCTGGCACTGGCATCACATTTGCTTTGCTTATAGTCAAGGGGGCAATTCTCCAGGCTGAAGTGGAGGGTCCTCGTTTGGGGGTGGTCAAGAGTGAAAAACATTTTTATGTAGGACTTCCAAAAAGTTGAGGATCACGACCCCGACCCCCCCCCCCTCCCTCCCACCACACACACACACAAGACTGCGCCCCTGAAATAGTTCTAATAGATACACCGCATATCGTAATTGGCAAACATTCATATTCAATTTATTTTTCAAACCAAGTTAGGTGACATTGTAAAAACTATGCCCAATATAGTATAGTAAGGATGTAAAGGATATTACGGATGCTCACAGAACCAACTTGGGGCAATCAGTCATAATATCCGAGGACTGGGTCGGGGGTTGCAGGATAATTTAGGAGTGTAAACACGAACGAAAAAATACCCAAAATCGGAGAAATGATGGAGGAAATTTGGGCAAAGTAAAAAATGAAATTAGAATTTTGTGGCCGAATTTTCGCTAATAAATATTCCAAAGAACGGGGGGAAAAATCGCGCGCATTAGTAGGCCTACTGATTTAAGTCGGTGGTGTGCATATAAACTGCAAATGAAATCTACTAATCTTTTTGAGTCTGGGTAAGTTGTTCTGCCCCAATCTAGAACGTGAACGTTGTACCGTGCACCTGGTCATTTTATTACAAGCTTAACAGCGGTGTGTGCGGTGGTTCACAGTGATAAAAATAATTGATGATCGTCTAACCAAACGATAATCGCGTTGAAATCCACTCATTCCAGGTGAAGATATGGACCCCACTAGGGCCAAGTCGAAGGATTTCCCATGTTCATACTGTGTTCAGAATCCTTAAATAGAATAGCCAAAAGGGCAAAAATGTTCAAGTGTTTCGCGCGCAATGGCGACTTTCCCCACCCAAGGCGTTGTATACAGCGATATGCGCTGTAATGCTTCAAATAATTCTGTTCACTCGAATATTTTCAGAAGCTTGGGGGCAGTCTGCCCCCATTTCTGAGATTGAAAAAGTCGGGCAGGGGCGAAATGATGGACATTTTAGAAGAAAATATGCAAAGTGAAAAAAAATTACTGAATTTTTTGCTGACTTGCCCGAATTTGCGATAAAATGCCCGGAAAACATGCAAAATAAATCGCGCGGGCTGGAGTTTCCGATGACTGACTTGTAATTTGGGCAAACTTTTTCTGCCCCGGGAATCCCCCCCCCCCCCCCTTGGAATGGTCCCTTACGCGTATGGCTTTTCCCTTCGATCCCACCAGGGACCGTTCGGTAGACCCCTGGGACCCACGCAAACAAAGCCGAGTAGAAAGGTAAAAAAAAGGTACCATGTGTGAGATGCGCTAAATAATCTTAGTAGGCACAATCACATTTTTTGTTTGTTTTCACTAAAACCACACATGTAGATGGGTGCCATCGAGCCTGACAAGTGCCGTTTCTGGCGGTTTAAAGTGTATGAAAAGCTAAGATTTTCTTTCTACGATTCGCACCAACTGATGGTGGCGTTCCGCTTAGATGTTCAATTGCATTCGATGTGTCCCACCACTTTTCAAACGGATCGACGCCCCTGCAAGTTACAAGGGGTCGCAATACGGTTTTGATACCTTCTCGGCAATAGACACAGTGAGTTGCAATGAATGACATACGCTTTGTGGGCAGGGAGCATATCGAGGGGTACTCTTTTCACTGCAAAATATCATCAGAGGTAATTTCAGGTCACTTAGGGGCAAAGAATTGTAATTGAGTTCCTATTTTCCCCCAACTCCCAGTGACAGTCCATGATATGGGTGGTAGTTTAAGACAAGGGTATTGAAGTATGACATCGTTCGACGTTAGTTCCCGTTCCGATTTTTTTTGTTTCCTAGAGAACAAATTTGAGGGAAAGATCGAGAGAGGGAGAATTACAGGATTATAGCCTAAACAAAAACTCCAATCATCCCACATCCCTCGCTTTCTGTATTACATTTGCGTCATATAGACAAATTCAAATTCATATATTTTTCAATATACATTCATATATTCAAACTCAATAACACGCCAGTTCCAAACCTACATCAACATACCCCCCCTCATGAAAAAACAACAAAAAAAAAAAAAAAACATCAGTTTGCAGTGCATTCATCACGCGATGTAATGAATTTCGATATGGAAAAGAATTCTAACCTTACAGGAACAAACTGCAGGAATGACTTTGAAGAGGTAATATATTAGCTGGGAGAACGAAAACGATGCGGCAGTCAAAACCCGAAGTTCATACGACGTCTCCGTTACAGTTTCTTTGAAGTTGTGAATGTTATTGCAGCAAGATCACAAAGCATCCCCTCATTGCAATAATAAATGATATCGTACTTGAACAACCATGCAAACAATCTGTCGTCTATTGGAATACACACATTATTTTCACTTCGAAAAGCATTTAAATTAGTTATGGAAGAGGGGGATTTTAAAAATTGATGTAGTGTAGTGGGTTGGTAGGGGTTGATGGTTACTTTTGTCGAGTGAAAAGATGACCAGCAGAATTCTGCTAAATGTTACTTATTCAACAAACTAAACAATGAAATACATACCTAAACATCCCGAGTGTTCCAAGTGTGACGTCCTACGTTATTGCGAATGGGATTCTCCCAGTTCCCCGGCGCAATGGACCCCCAACTTTGAAAGCTAAATAACTCCACATAGGAACATCGTACATTGGAAATGAGGCTTGACCTACAAATATTACCTCTGTTGATTCATGTATTCAACGCCCTGCAGGTGGTCCTTCAAGAAGGAGAATTCGAGAATTGGATTCGATTACGCTTTGTATGTATTGTATGGGCCTTTCCGTCAGTAGCTATCCGTTCAGACTTTGACCTTTGTTGACCTAAGATGAACTTGGACAGACTAAAAAACAGTGGGGATCATCTCTACTCAAATATGGCCATCCCTAATAACGGAGATGAATTGCTCACGTTTGTATTTGGATAGTAATAATATTTACATGGTTTTCAGCTTTTTGTTCACTTCAGAATGACTGTACGGACTCAAAAACAATTAGGGAGCATTATCCATATGGTCAAGGTACACACAAGTATGTTGTTATTGGCCCCTTTTTCCTTCACTAGTTATTGATACAAGGTTGACATCAGAATCAGACAGGAAACCATAGGGCATTTACTTCATAATAACCATTACATACTAGTATGGGGGAATCAGTCACATCTTTGCTGTTATAAATTCATTGGTGGTCACAGGGGCATGACACACACACACATAAAGTACACACACTTGCACCATCGCATAGATTCTTTTCCTTTGCAAGGAGGGAATCCAAGCAGAAGGCCTTAAAGGTTATCTGGTTCATTCCTCCATCTTGCAATAACCTGTCAAAACTGAAGTATGGTACAGACATGAAATGAAATGTTTGCACGTAGGGTAGCAAACTGGAGAGGAAGAAACATTTGTTGTTGTTTTGTAACTTCGGAAGTAAATTGTTATTAAACGTTTGAATGAGAAGCAATGTTGTTTTGGAATTACTGTGACATGCAGAGAAATGTAGAAGAATAATATTGTACAAAACAACTTGTCCCCGATGCAATAGTATTTGCTAGCTACTTAAAGTACAATGCTCATTGTACAGGTGGTTTTCAGCACAGATAAGGTGAGTGGAAATATAGGAAACTTACATTTTTATTCTTTAATTAATAAGCACGATTCAATGTGGAGGATTTAAAATTGATTAAGAATGATGACAGTATGGGAGGATTGAAATGGGGTATGGGGAAGGAATGAACGGGTGCATTGAAACTGTGATGGCACGACCATTTGTGGTGAATCAATGTTTGTAGAGTAGTGTTCGACAGAATTCTAGAAGAGTAGTGAATTAGAACAGTATCAATGGCCCTGTAAATGTACCCAGAAAGTGTACGAAGATTAACATAAATGTAGGGTAATACATTTTGAATCAGTGGTAAAACTGGTATGTGGGTGTTTCGCAGAGAGAAGACATTTTTATATTTTATGGGGTATTATGAAGTTCTAAATATCCTTATTTGAGAGATTGGGTTGGGTTACGGCTGGGATTGGGAGAGGCGGGGAGGGGGGTGGGCGAACACAGGTGGACGCAGCAAACTAATACACCAAACTCATGGGCCGACTAAGATTGGAAGCAAGCGATCATCGCTCGAACAATCCAAAGCCAAGCTAGCTACAATAGATACTTTCGCAAAACTCTTTGAACACTGATATGCCTGTCTCTCCCTCTAACATAACATTAGCGCATTACACTACAGACCTGAATAAACCTCGTGCTGAGGCTAACCTTTACTGCATGCTACGAACACGAAACACAGTAACAGTATACTCAGTGAAAAGCCCAAGTCCGAGGCGAACAAGGAATAATAACCTTGAGTTTCGACCGACGACAGTTATCACTGAGCACTGTAAGTGTGGGGAATATGGGCTAACCTTTAAAGCAGGTGGGAATACAATGAAATGAAGAATAGAGAATAACTTTACACTTATTCTACGCCGCCATTTGGTTCGAGTGCATGATAACTAACAGTATAGTGTTGTACCCATGAGTATTTTCTAGTGGTAAAAATAACGTAGTTAGGCCTACACTCCGACACAGGCATAATGAGATATCACTAGGCTTAAAGTTTGTGCTAAGGCTACGGTTATCGTCAACTACCCTCATTTTGCACCTGTCCACTATACCTAGCCACAATAAATTAGTAGCCTAAGCTTAGGTAGCCTAACTCCGAAAATCGGCAAATTGTTTTAGGCTTTCGTGACTGTTTCCATCGTTCTTGATTAGTCAAATCGCAATTTTCAGTGAATTGAGTATATTGTTGAAACCTTGTTTATTATTTCCTGAGAAAAAAGTCTGAATTGAGTGGCAGGTCCGACTCAGTATCAAATGGAAATGAGGAGGGGTTCACATAAAATACGATTTTGTTATTCTTCCACATAGTTTCTGAATTTTCACCGGGATATGGTCCGTAGGATCATTTGAAAGAGACGTAGGAAGGTTTTGATTCCTATGGTTGTATTATCAGTAGGATCGGAGTCATACAAAGGAAATTATGCAGTCATGAGTGCTAGGTGCGCAAATGAGATGGACCATGCCTACAACATTGTACGAATCACACACCTCTTTCACCCAACAGTAAAATACTATTAACAAACGCAACACTCAGACTCAGTGGACAGAAGCCCAAGTTAGTGGCAGACTAGTGGCGGACTAAACGTGTATAGGATTAGGGAATGCGACTACGAGTTAGGACTACAGTAACTCACCGAGTGTGAGTGTGCAGAAACTGTGGACTAAGGGTTAACATATATTCTGGAAAGGAATCAGAATAAAGAATAACAAATGAAACACTTTAGTTCTAGTTGCCGCCGTCCTGTACAACTCACAAAACTTCAATAACCAACAGGCGCTTGACGCACATCACCTGTGATGTTTGGTCTTGTGCGTAGAATTCTAGATTTCTGCAGCATGAGAACCCAAAAAGGATTCATACCAAAACTATGTGAGGAAAATGAAATCGTGTCTGAACATATTGGAGATTTTTCATTAATTTTCATTTCTAAAAAATCTCAAAGGCCACTTACTTAAGCTGACAACTTTTCGAAGTGTCAAAAATGAGAGTGACGTAACTGCTTGTCAAATACTTGATTTTCATGAACTGTGAGGAATCGAGATTGAATAAGAATATTTTTTCACGAAATAAACACATAGGACCAATCAAACTTATATTGGAGGAGAGAAGTCACGAGATGTGGAAGAATATTTGACGAATCCATATCCACAGCGTTTATCAGTGCTGAGGAAGATACTTTCTGAGCATAATTCGTTGCCGAAACCGATCAATCATTCGTAAGAAGAAAAAAAAAAAATCTCGCGCAAACGGTTCGTTGCCGTTAAAAATGCAATATCGCTAAAACTGTAGGGAGAAATGTTCCAAATTCGTTAACTATCATTGCGAGGGAACAAATCCACTGCGAGTAAACATGTTTAACCAAGGTAACACAAAGTTTTGTTTTCTTTTAAATTAATGTCCAGTTATAATTAATATGAATTCATATTGAAGGTTAATTCCCCCAGGACAAAATGATACTGTCCCGGGTTTTCCCCTCAGTTTCTCAACACAGGCGTCTATAACCAATCTATACGAATTTGAACGAAAAATGCTCCTCATAAATTTATCCAAAACAATGTACAATCAACGAATCACAAGTTTTCTCCCGATTGAAATGAAATGAATCGTATCTTAGATTTGCCGATTTGTAATGGCCATTGGTGCAACCTTCAGAATCACAAAGACTACACAAAATCTGAAAACCGACTCCTATGCAAGCGAATTCATCGCTCGCAAAACCCAAGTTAGCCATTCAGGGGTATAGCCCTCTCTGGGCAATCCGGACCACTTGTCAAGGCAGCAACTTGGCGATTTATTAAACCATGGTTTTCATCTACGGGACCATACATTCTAGCCAACCCGGGAATCCCCACTTTCGCAACTGATGATGCACCCCCCCCCCCCGCCGGGCAATTTGTGAACTAAACACGAAGACATATCATACCCAGACGAACCGTGACCTGTAAATCATCATGCATGCAATGAGACTTGTGGAGCCTGGAAAGGGAATGGGATGAGTAATCATAGAACAGATATGTATGACTAAAAAAAATGACTTTCAGCTCCATGGTGTATTTTAGAACGATGTAGCAAGGGCGTAAGAACAAACAAATAATGTGGGGAGGGGGGGCTGGGGGCGGAAGGGCCTTTCCGCCCCCCCCTTCCCAATCGACAAAAGTTAAAAAAATAGAAACCCCTTTTTGATTTTCAAAAATAGATTTGTCATTCATGCTTTTCCCACTGACTCGTTTTCAGTCAGCTTAATTTTCTGCTGATAGTCCAATTTTCGAATCAATATACAAAATGGGCAAAAAGCCGCGCGCCACTTCCGCGCGCAATGGTCAACATTGTATCGTTGCCTGTATTGGTAAAGTATGATATTGAGCTTTATTTCTCGAGCACTAGTATATCGGTGATGCATATGTTACAAATATTGTCCTGGATAATCCTGCTGAATGCGTGAACAAGGAAGAGGAGCGCCCGCCCCTTACCAGCTCTCCATTTCGGAGCAAAGCCAGTTTATCACGTGGTCCAAAATGAGACAGCGAAATAGATATGAAAAAAACGAGAGAGAGACGAGAAGAGGGTTTAGGCAGAAATCGATCGAATTTCTAAATTCCGGCAAAAGGTGAGGCAAGCGTAGTTTTTTGACTTAAAAATGGCACTGAAGTGAGCAAAGGTTTTGGCGCGCGGAAGCGTATTTTATGTACCCGTCACCCGTAACTGCAATAAATTTGAGCGCCTTTATGATAATTCGGCAATTTTTTTTTTTATGAGATTGCGCGAAGAAACGAGAACGAGGTAAAGGAAATCTATATATACCCTGGGTCATCCAGAATGCTAAACTGGATGCCTTGAGTGCATGGTTCCTGGAAAGTGTGATATCGACCAGCTTCCAAAGAAAGGAACTTACTGCACTATGCTCAGCCACCAAGTTTTGGCAGAGAAAAAACAAAGATTCAGAGCAGCAAATCGCATCTAAGGCCACCGGAAAATGCAGACATTTTTCGGATAGTGGGGAACAGGTGGATTTGGCAGCCCCAAACATATCAGTTTAGGCAAAATCCGATAATGGACTACTGCGTCAGGTGATCGTTCAGTTGGCAGAAGATCACAAAGATCAGAGTAGCAAATTGGCAAATCGCCATGAGTCTACGCACATGTGAAAATGCCAAATTAATTCTGGAACGAAGTTTGTGTTTTGGAGTGAATAATGCCACCAAATTGATCTAAGGCCACTTGAATATGTAAAACATTCTTATACAGTGAGGAAAGGCGGGATTGGGCGGTTCCCTTAAATGGTGTGAGGGGGGGGGGGGGGGGGGGGGGGGGGGGGGGGGGGGGGGGGGGGGGGGTTTCAGGACAACTTCCAAAGAAGGTCCCTTACCCCCTCGATTGCAGAAAAAAACTACGATTCAGAGCAGCAATCCCATCTAAGGGGGGACATGTGAAAATGCACAATTATTTTCTCGAACGAAGTGAGTGTTTTGGAGTGCTATATTGGCGCAAATTGCATCTGAGGCCACCAGAAAATGCAAATCTCCCAAAGGGGGAGTGGACTTCGGTAGTCCCTTGAAAGGTGCAGGTTTAGACCAACCCCCAAAGAAGGGGAACTCAGTATGCTCTCGCTTTGGCAGAAAAAAATCGCAAGATTCAGAGCAGCAAATCGCTTCTGAAAACATTCAAAAATGCAAAATTAATTGGAAGGTAAGCGACTGTTTCGGGGTCCTATATTGCCCCAAAACTGCATCTAAGGTCACATGAAAATGCCACAATTTTTTCTCAAAGGGGAGAAGGGAGGACTTTGAAGGTCCCCTGAAGGTGAGAATTAGATCAACCCCAAAAGAAGGGAACCCACTGCCCATGATTTGGCAGCAAAATCAAGACTTGAAGCAGCAATCGAATCTAAAGGCATGCGAAAATGACACAATTTTTGGAAAAAAGTATGTGTCGGAGTCCTATATTGCACCAATTGCATCTCAGAGCAATCCCTAAAAATGCAAAAATGTCCCAAAGTGGGGTGGGGGACTTCGACGATTCCATGAAAGGTGAGAATTAGACCAGCTCCCAAAGAAGACGATTTACTTCCCTCGATCGGCAGCAAAATCACAAGATTCAAAACAGCAGCAAACCGATCTAAGCATGTGAGAATTGGCACAATTAGTATGGAAAAGACAATTGTGTTTCGGAGTTCCTTATGTTGCACCCAAATGCATCCAGGCAACCTGGGAAAAGCCACAAAAAATTTCCCAAGTGGGATAGGGAAACTTCGGCGGTCCCCGGTAAGGTTGGATTAGACCAACTCCGGAAGAAGGGAAACTCACTGCCCCAATTTGCAAAAAAAAATTACAAGATTCATAGCAGCAAATCGGCATCTTAAGCAACATGTTGGAAAATTGCAAAAAAAATAATTTTGGAAGGAACAAAGTGGTTTGGAGTGCTTTAATGCAGGAGTTGTATTTCACAGCATGTGAGTGATAGTCTGACCTGTTACTTCTAAAGCTGCTTTTCATGCACCCGGCGGGGGCGGGCGGGCGTTTTGGAAGACTCGTTTCCATGCACCGGGCGGGCGGGCAGGCGTTTCTCGTCTTCTCACTTTTAGTGTGCACGGATTGGCTAGATAAGAACCGATGTAGCCTATATTATTATAGTGTTATTATTTTAATATAAATATTATTGTTATTATTTATCAAACACGAGACGCATACTAGTGTTTAAACTAAACACGGTGTGTATTCTGCACGAAACCACTTTTGAATGTCAACGATTTACGGCCCACCATCAAAACTTAACTATTGACAGGTTTTGGAGATTTAATTAGAATCTCATACCTAGTGTTGAAACAGTTGATGAATGTTGTGGGAAAATATTGAACCTTAAATTGTCCTCTACTCTCTATTATCCGGCTTCAAGCCGGTAAGATTGCAGGAAATCCCCGGGAATTGATTACGAAATACCACACGGACACGCGGGCGGGCGGAAAAAAATCGCGACATGATCCGATCGCGAAACGCCCTGCCCGCCGCCCGTGTGCATGGAAACGCGGCCTCTTTATAAACATCAGAGTAGGTGGAGAGGGGAGGGGGCAGATGTAGATAGCTCTTTCTACTGATGAATCTAAGGAGAAGAATTAGCAGGAAGTTTTTACTGCGAGTGAGCAGCTTACAAGTCATATGGGTCTCCCCTTTCCGTCCGTCCGTTCGTTCGTCCGTCCGTTGTTCGTTCGTCCGTTCTGATCATCACGTTCATTCGTACTTCTGAACCGTACATGCGATCAGGTTGAACTTGGTGGGTGTGAAGCATGCCACGGCTAGGCTGAGTTACATTTTTGTTGCAAAGTGTGTAAAATTTTATTCAAATCTAATAAATTACCCAAATAGGTCGTCATTCGTAACTTCTGAACCGTACATGCAATCAGGTTGAAACTTGGTGGGTGGATAAAGCATGCCCCCGGCTAGTGTGATTAGATTTCAATTAAATCCAATTAATACCCCAATTTGTCTACCCATAGATAGCCCTTCTCATTGATATCTCTGTGAGAGTGGTTTGTTTACATTACTCTTTCGAGCTGCGGGGCTGACCACGGCCAAGCGGACTGTTTAATTCGATTGTCTGTTAGCACTGAGGTAGCTAGAATACAGACAATAATGGGGGATAACAGGCAGTTCTGTGGAAGATCTGTCATCACCTCATGATGTGGGTGTTGGCTAGACCATGTGGATCAAGTGTGTGTCCACTGTTCCCTGCTACAGACCTAGGAGTGTGCTGGGTACACAAAGTTTTTATGGGTACATATAGCTAATATACAGGCCTTGGAATGAGTTAGTTGGGCCAGGTACTCTGTGCTGGGCACTGATAGCAAATATTAGGCTAATTTGGTAGACTGTTCCAAGTCATTCTCAGGTTATACGATGTGTTAGTTAAATGTGAACAAACAATAAATGTGGATTGGTGACGAACATATGCAGTGTATTGGCCACAGGAATTTTGCTCCGGACGGAGTTGCCCCGTTAACGTTCCTTCCAAGGTATTTTGCTGACCAATTGTCTGTTACATTAGCTCTTATTCCCAATAAAACTCGAGGTGTGCATCATGAGAATGAGGACGGCAAATGTACGCCTATTTTCGAATAGGGATAATCATTCACATTCTTGCAATTCCAGGCCAGGGAGTCTCACCAATGTGGATTACATGGTGTGGAACAATTATAGGATCATTCGCGTGAATTATTGACCGCCCCGCGAGATAATTGATTAACTAGTCCCGGCATGGCTTCAGAGGAAAAAATGTTCGGCTCGAATATCTACTGAAATGTTGAAGGGTTACGTAGTAAATTTGTCGATATCGTTCCTTAGACTTTCAGAAAGCTTAGACAAGGTACTCCCATGGACGTCTCTCTCAAATTTGAGAATTGGGTTTCACCCCAAGGTCTGAGTGGGCACAGGGGGGGTGGCTCCACGAAACGGGCGCAGAAGTGTCATGATGGGCGTTTCCCACATGGAACAAGGTCACCAGTAGTGTCCCCAAGTGTCGGCTCTGTCCCCCCTTACTCCATTTGGCCTAATATAATTATCTCGAAGATGTTGGGCACTCACGTGCAACAAGTATCGAGAAGTACTTGATGGAAAGTAATTTCGGTATCCTCACAGAAAAAATGTTGCAGCGGTGTAAAAATGTGGTGAGGACCTCACATGGAGTACATTATTCCAAGCAAATGTGAAATCTTTATTCCGCGAAAGATAGATGATAATGAGAACGCCAAGAGAGGGCTACGGGATTAAGTCACTTGTCTGCGATATGTGTCGTTTGGGGAAGATTAGCATGTGGGCCTCGATGGAGCTGTGAGGCGGATTCAGGGTGATTTGCTTCAGGTTCGAAAATTTGCCAGGCTTCGACGACCTTTCTTCGGTTCTATAATAGTTCGCCAATGGTTTCGAGCTTTCGAAAAGTGTGTAATTAAAATGGGTGGTAAAGCTTCCTCCTGTAGATGTAGTGGTCCTAAGGTCTGTCAATTAACTCTTCTTCTTGGGCGATCGCGGCGACTTACCCCCATTACCTCAAGCATTGTGAGGCCCCACCTATTCTCGCAATACATGCAATTCATCCCAACTTCACTGGTTGTTCCCAACGTTTTCACTTTCATTCCCGTGGTTTTGAGCATTCAATGTCCCGATTTGCATGCCCTATCGAATGCTTCCATTCCCCCGCCCTCCCCTCAATGGATACGCCACTGGTTTAGGCAAAATATCGCGTGGCTAGTGAAAATATCCAAGGAAGAGTAAACTCTGAACAGATAGCCAAAGAAACAAATGATGATGGCGGATTTGGAATATTTCCACAAATTAAAAGGAAAAAAAATCCACGCATACATACACCGACACATACTGACATTGGACTGCATAGAGGCTCGAATGGCGTCAAAGATAAGGGCAAAAGAAATGTAACAATTAGCCTGGGTACCAGAATTTCATTATATAAATCGGGGAAATTATAAATGTTTTAAATAAATGTAATTCTTAAGTCAAATAATTTGGCTCCAGACGTTGCCTAATCACTTAAGATACCATTGACCCAGACATGATATGTGGGTGGGTGATGAGGATCGAGGAGGGGATGGTCTGGTATGAATGTGGCCTATTGTCAAAGGTTTGGCATGCAAGCCATTTAATAGACAGTTTAAACGCGGGACTTGACCCCGGGGGGAACCGATTCCCAATGAGGGCACAGTGATTACGTGGTGTAATTCCGACAGCAGGTCTGAAGAGGACTATGACGGTGAGGTACATCGCCAAACGGCAGCAAAATCCGGAATGGGGTATGGTTGATGTTTGGCTCCCACTGTGTAGTTCAAGTCATAGTTGGTAAAATATCGTGTGTTGTAATGGATGGTGACAGTGGGGATCTGACTGGTAGGTTAACTAAGTATTGCACTTCACAAGCAAATCAGGGCTAATGAATTACACTCGTGTATACAGTGTTTAAATTCGTTCCAAAAGTAAGCAAAATGTACAGATAGGTATGTGTGTGGTCCTAACGTTCTTTACAGAGTTTTGCTTAAGAACTTCGTTTCACTCCGCAGGAAGGTAGCCAGTGAAAATTACGGGACAGTGGGAAGATGGAAGCATCAGTCAGATGTTACGACTTTCGATAGAACCAAAAGCGGAAGTGGTGGAAAGCTACTGTCACTGGCGACGCCCCGATGCGGCATCAGGAAGGAAAGATCTGCAGATCGCAAGAGAAGGATTTTCCGCCAAGGAAATTCCTTATTGTTAAAAGTAGATCTGAAAACGCCGGCCAAAGGTGAATGGGTATCGAATCGAATGGAGCACAACCAGGGAACGGATCGAAGATACGACCCGGGTCGACTACTAATAAACATCTATTCAAAATGAAGTATGAAACAGAATTTCGTCAAAATATATAAATAAGTAAATATTTGCATGTAGACATGCGGAATCCCTGATGATTGAAATGATCCAGCTGGAATTCAAGCATTTTACTTCCTTCTTCGAAGTAAAAATGTCAGAGGGTCAAAGTCCTCGGACGGGGGTCAACTTCTTGCTTCCGGTGCCCGGACAGGCGAACTCTACACACCCCCTGACTGACAGCAACGATTGGGCTATAATTTTCCATTATAAAATACCATTTCTTACTCCTCGATGACAGTTCAGAATTCTATGCAGTCTGATCATAGGTCATTAGAAAGGGTCAGTAATCACTAAGCCTTTTGGCTTCTGGTTCTTCGGGCGTCTGTCATACCCCCTTCCCTGACCCCAAAACTCTCTAATGTGCGTCGGTGCAACACCTCCACGTGTTCGTTACGAGGGGATGAACTTCGGTATTGGATATAGTGATGTTTACGGTAGTTCCTTCAACGTCAAACCAATTGCCACAATAAATTTACTCCATAACGGCACACGAGGTGGTGACTCAATGATTGTAGGCCTACAGTATTACTCCTTCCTGACTCCTAGATGTGACTTCATTTATTTTCGGAATAATAATTACAACCCACATTTGTTTTGTTTTTTTCTAGCGTCAGTCTATTAACGACATTAGATGGGACAAACCTGAACCGGGGAGGCAGGCACAGAGTATGAGGATATCAAGTGAGTGCTGATTGTTGAACTGGCTGGAAGAAAATCAGGACCGTTCGTTATTTAAATTAAGATGTGAATCGTCGGCCCTGAGTATATAACCATCCGTACCAATGCCACCCTTGTGCAGGTGGGCATGAATAGTTTCCCATATGGCACGAGAAACTAGCGGGGTGAAGTTTTGGCATCAGGCAATGAAGACCGAAGGTTTTAGTCATCGTCTAAACTTATTTTGCAACAGTGAATGGACCAGCATGGCCCGCGATTGATCGAAATGGACCTGACCCATGTACACAACAGAGTACGAATAAGGCACATTTCTTTGGACATTTTAAACGTGAGAAATAAGAGGTCCACCCCCTCAAATCTCAACCGCGAGTGTACTCCATGCATCTGCTTATCCTCACTAAGGACGATAATATCATCATGATAGTGTCTATACAAAATCGTTCAGGAAGTAGGGATGTCAGCCAACATCCTCATCAATGTTGCTTGGAAATTCATGGTGATGAATTCAGCCCCTGTGGAAGCGTTTGTAGTTAAATAGTATAATAGTGTTACCACCATTGTGAGAAGCACAGGTACGTATACTGCTTGTGCATCCTTCATTTAGAGGCAAGAAGAAAAAACGCAGATCAGAGCAAGAACAATCAAGATCTTTGCTCGAGTACCTATTGTAGCAGGGTATCATTATGAATTAATTGAACAGATCTGTAGACTATGTGAAACAGAAACTGCTGCATGGGAACGTATAGAGAACTAAAGAAGGTTCATCGGTTATAGGACAAAGCACGATGCATTCACTTGGCCCTGTTGTTAATAAGGGCAAAACTATCGAAAGAGTGTCAGAATACAAGTATCTGTGGTAGTCATAGATGACAACCTGAATTCCTGAACCATGTTAGGTACGGTCGAGAGCGCTAGGACCCTCTTCTACTCGTCGTGAATTGACTTATTTCAATGTAAGAACGGATCTCTGCCATATTTTATCAATCCTTTGCTCGTATGGTGGTACTGAAGCATGGTGTGCGGGTGTACCCACTGAGAAAAGCAACAAGAGAATATCGCCGATATTTATACGGGCAGAGGATTCTGGAGAAGTTCTTACCAGAGTAGTATGTTACCAGGTAGCTGTTATGGTGTGGTCATCCATTTTATTTATCGTCTCACCCAGGTTTTGTCCATCCCTATGTGCGTTTTATTGTTCTAAATGTTCTTAACTGCTTATCTGTTAATGCCAATGTATTGTTTAATTTCATGTATAACCTTTACTGGAGACATGTAATTTTCTTTGCCAGAAGATTTTAATAAAGTACATCTATCTATCTATCTATCTAGCTATCTAATCTATATCTATCTTCTATCTACTATCTATCTTATCTATCTATCTTCTATCTATCATCTATCCTATCTTGGAGGAATGGGGTATGTTGATGTTTTTGCTCCTACTAGTGTATTCAGTCGTAGTGGGTTAAATATCGCTGAAGTTGTGATGGATGGGGACAAGTGGAATCCGACGGGTTTGTAAGTACGGCACTTATACACGCAAATCAAGGCTAAGGAACTACACTCGTGTAGACAGTGTTTAAATGCGTTTCAAAAGTGAAAGCAAAGTATAACAGCTAGGTATGTGTGAGGTTCCTAAACGTTATTTACATAGTTACAGTACTTTTTCTACACTACGCTCAACCTTCTCTACACAACCGTTTAAACAGAAAACAAACCAGCACATAGGGTGTTTTCCTGATAGAGCCCTACTCTGTGCAATTTCATTAACCTGACGACCTTCAGGAAGCTGCAGCAGCACCAACTCCTTCAAAAGAAACTGAAGGCAACACCTCTTTTGTTTCCACTCTCACTTCTCTTTCTCTTTTGTAGAACGCTTAGAGGCTTCGCATAAAGCGCTATAAAAAAAACCTCATATTATCATTAATTATTATTATTATTTTCATGGAATAACAATGATCAGTTCTCGGAAATCGATTGTCAATTTCATGGGGATCCAATTCCACAGGCCTGGAAAGTGCCGTTTCCGCCATCTGTTAGAATTCTGTGAAACTAATTTCATTGAATGCTAACGCGCCAACCGATTATGGCTCTCGCTCAAATGGTTCTAACCACAGATGTCCCCCCTCGCCATTATTCCACCAAATTGCCAGCTCCGTATAGTGACGACGATGGTCACATTTTAGCACATCAGTGAGGTGTACTATATTTCAAATTAACGGACATGTAGGCTATTTATGATGGGCTGATGAGAAAATGTAACTTGCGATATTAAGGGCTAGTATGGCACTTGGCAGATGGAATAATGAAAAAAGAAGGATGCTATGATTATGTTTCCTTTGTATCACCCGACTCATCGGATGTATTAAAATTTCTATAGATCGATTTCTCTCTCCCTCCCGTTTAATTTAGAAATGGCATACATATTTCGTTGCTGTTTTCAGTGCAGCTCAAAACACCCATCTGGAGAGTCTCAAATCTAAAATTTTTCTTGCACTTTCCGCCCCAACCAATGGTTGGCACTACGCCAGATGGTATTAGCACCAGTCACCAATCCCTCCCCAAGGCCAAAACAATATACGCCACTGAGGCATGACTGTCCACAACGATGGATAGAGCTTATCTGTCATTGGTGGTGAGGGACATCAACAGATACACAACAGATCATATTTATGCTAGGATCTATTTAAAGGTTCCCTGCCTCAGCAGGGGTCGAAGTGAGGAATGGTTGCGAATGTGAGTATTCAATGCAAATATGTAGGCTTATATTTGTTGTGTATCATTGCCATGTGGAGTTTATTGCCCCTCTGTGTCCTAGAGATATCATTATCATAGGCCTACCAGGATATATTACTTTCAATTTTTTTGAATAGGCCAGTGACCTGGCTACAGTTGCCTAATAACATCTAGTAACCCGAATGCCCGTATAGCGCTCCCGCATTTAGATTTTCGCTCAAAAGGATACATCTGTCCAGCAGCATGGGTCGGTGTTGTGAGAGGGTGCGGGGAGTGAAAAGATTCCAGCCAGGTAATAACTATTGCTAAGTAGCTCATTCCATGAAGTGCTCAATGTTATCCTCAGGAAAGAATAGAAGCAATATAATGTTCAGGACAAGGCAAATGCATTTTTATATCAAATTTGGAGTTCAACGAAGAGGTGCCAAAGTGAAGGACCAACTTATTGGTGCACTTAGTGGTGCAACTGTGGTGCATGCAAATGATGCCAAAAGCAGAGCAAGATTTATAGTGGGACACTGGTGCGGATGCTGCAGTCCAAGGCCGGGATTCCATAGATGCGTGTGCGTATCCGGGCTCGATGTAAAATCGCAAATTTACGAACGAATGTCCGTTTCAGAAGTAGAAAACACATAAGTGTTCGAAAAGACCATAAAAAGGCAGCAGTCCTTGCATATTGTCGTTGCTTGGCTGTTCAAAGGAATATATTCCACAAAATTCATTGCACGGTGATGTGCTATCTGCATCCGCATTGATACATGTGCTTTTTTTTTCGCATATTCAGCTTGGTTTGCCTGCATGATCCATGAATTGTCGCTTTCTGTAGAACCAATATTATCGCGCAATGATATTGAACATATTCAGACACTACCCCCGCTCAGTTCACGTAAATTTGCGATTTTGCACAGACCATTCATGGAATCCCAGCCTGAAAGATACGTTACTCTCGAAATGTGGTCTGACAATATCTTGAGCTATAACACAATAGAAAGCTGCGGGGAGCTTCATAGATCAAATTGATCGACGACAGGAGGGAATATATCGATGGTAGGGTATTTAGGACTTCATGAAGACATCGAGACCGGAGGTAACGGACACTGGCTTGACTGAGGAAATGTCACGTGTTAATATACAACCGAAATACCTCTACGAATTATCGCTTGGAATCGACAATTGTTTTGGATGAAAATCCGCAATCCAATTAAACTAACAACAACTACATCAGTAGTGACCTACCCCCGCTGAGGTCATATGAAATGATTCTGTACAAAGCCTGCATTTGGGCCCTGGAAATCAAATCTTTTCCGGCGTTTCATTTCATTTCTGCGTTCAATTGTCGTCAATTTTGCTGATAGTGGTCATCGAACCATAAGTTTTCTGACTGTTTTGGGTTCAGGCATCCCCAATCATTAAAAACTATTCGGGGTTATTGTAGTGTCCTAATGTGCTAATTTAATAGGAAATTTTGAAGTTTGTCGGATATTCATGGGACTTGGTGGATATGGTTGGATCCCCCCACAATTAACATGAATTTGAGGTTACTGGGGTCATTCCAGTGTGTCCAATTCGCGTACGGAATTTATCAGACAGTTCAAGTCTATCTATTCCTCAAACATGTCTCCCCGAACTCAAATGTGCATACGAACCCACTGGGATAGATTTGACCTAAAGTCGAGCATCCATAGGTCCTTGATTTATCTTTCTCACAGGGTCGTATCGAATTTCCTTCCCTGAATCTTAATCTAATGTCCCTTGGCTTGTTTTGCTACTTCGCTGCACACAGATTTTCGATTCAAGCTCGACTTTGAGGTCATGGAGGATTCAAACCTGGAATCTGAAACTTTGGCTCGATTGGCCCAACATGAGCACAATTCTCTACGGCAGTGATGTTCAAAAGCATGGTGGGGGTCCAAGAGGGCGGGCAACCTCTCACCCGATTGGAAGGGTCCGCTATATGGGCAGCGGAAGACCTCTGAAAGGAAGAGATATGGTAGGGATGGAGGCCACGATTAAGAATTGTAAGGAATAACAATTGATCAGTTCTCGACCATTTATTGTCCATTGCAGTGAGGGATCTCACTTTCCCCATGGCTAGTAAGTGCGTTCCCTGCAATCCTTGGGGATATGGAAACCTATTTCCATTGATGCTACACGCCAGCCGATTGTGGCGCTCAGTCAGATAGTGCTAACCACAAATGTGCCCCCCCCCCCCATTTTAACACAATTGTCGGCCCCTGTGTAGTGACGACGATTCACAGTTTCATCAGACCATTACGTTACTATGAGTTCAAACTTAGGACAAGTTTGGGACTGTAGGCCTTTTATGGATGTGCTGATGGACAAATTTAACTTGCGATATAAAGGGCTAGTTGGAACTTGGCAGATGGAATGAATCAAAGGGGATGCATATTACACATGGATTCCTTGTATCACATCTTGAACTGCATCGTATATGTATGTAACATTTCTATACATCGTTTCTCTCTCAATAATTTGGGCAGACATAGATACTACTTCAGGCCGGGTAATGCAGCTAAAAAAAAAAAAGAGTTATTTCCAGCCATCTAATGAAGATTCTTAAATCCTAAAATCTTTCTTGACGTCCGCGCCAACCATGGTTGCACTACGCCTAGAGGTTAATCAGTAACTAGTCACCACGCGCCCCTTCCCCTCCCCAAGGTCAGAAACAATATACGCAACTGAGCATGACTGACACAGCGATGCAGATAGAGCTCATCTGTCATGTAGGATGGTCTACAGGTATCAGAACGATAATATTTATGCTAGGATCACTTTACAGGGGTCCGCTGAAGTCAGCAGGGACAAGTATGAAATAGTTTGCAAATGTGAGTATTATCATAAGCAACCATGTAGGCCTATATTTTGTTGTGTCGCATTGTTGTGTAGCAGTGGAATTTATTGCCCTCTATGTCCTAGATGTCCTAGATATCATTATCATAGGCCCTATTATATATCATTTCAAATTATGAGAGGGCCGGTGACCATGTCTTGAAGTTGCCTATAACATTACCATTACAAGCGGCAACTAACCTATTATTCTGAGACTAGAATACAGTCCAAGTAACGAATCAGTCCATGTGGTTCAACATACACACACACACAATCGCCCCAGCATGGAATAAACTTCAGAACCACTGAACCCTACCCTGAATCCGTCAAGAGGGCCCACTAAAAATCCCTTATCCCCCATGCTGTCGTTTATTATTGATGATATTCGCACCAGAAACAATAAGGAACCATCTAAGACCTTGTGTGATCTACCACTGAGTAATGAAATCAAATTCGAGACCTTGCGTCTTCCTCATCGGGTCACAAGGAAGCGGAACACAAGCACACACAAATTACGATTCAGGCCCCGCCCCACGAATATTTCCAATTGTACCCTACATATAAACCTGATCTCAGGCCATATACACTGAAGCAGTTGTTGAGCAGAATCGATCGTACATTTTTGGAGATATTGCCATTTTTTTAGAATTTCCCTAATCCCCGCCAACTCATGATATTAATGATATCAGCAACCAAAGCATAGGCATCATCTAAACATCATGGTAATTTACCACCCAAGTATGAGGCCAATCGGACTTGCGTCTTCCAGTTATCGTGGGTACAAGCCAATTTAGCGAATCTATTTAGGCTCCGTGCCCATGAATATAAATGAGCTATATGGAAGTATAAACCCCAACCCATACCCTTACCCTCTTGCCAGTCACACTAAACCAAGTGTGAGCCAAATCGGCCATACGGTTGTGGAGATATTGATAATTGAAGTTCCTATCCGCCTTTTTCCTTCCTGAGCTTCGCCCACTCATGAATATTATGGAGATCGGCCCCGAAATGGATCAGGGACCATCTACAGACCATGGGTGACCTACCCACCAAGTGTGAATTCACTCGACCTTTCCGTCTCCACTTTATCGTGTTTACACGAAAGCGTAGCAAAGCACACACCACTTACGATTTAGGCTCCGCCCCCACGGATGTAAATGATCTGCATCAAAGTGTACCCTACATATAACCTGATCTCATGCCAAATACAATGATGCAAGTTTGGAGCAAAATAGCACGTAAGGCTGTGGAGATATTGACACTTTTGAACCATTTCCCATCCCCTCCCACTCTGATATTATGAGATCAACCTACAAGCAATAGGCACAATCATCATGGGTAATTTTCCTCCACCCAGTAATGAGACCACTAGACCTTTCGTCTCCCTCCAATTTAGCGGTTCACAAGCCAAAGTTAGGCGAAATCCTATTTCGGCTCCGCCTCTATGAATATTAATGAGCACATAGAGGTGTAACCCACCATCACCTCACCCTTGCCGATCACACTAACCAAGTTTGAGCCAAATCGGCCATACGATTGTGGAGATATTGATATTTGAAGTTCCTATCGCCATTTTTCTAAGCTCCAGCCCACTCATGAATACTATGATTTCGGCACACCAAATACATTAGGGACCATCTACAGACATGGGTGACCTACACCATTATAAATCAATCGGACCTTTCATCTTCTCTTTAATGTGTTTTTACAAAAGCGTAACACAAGCACAAACACAGATGACGATTTAGGCTCCCCCGCCCTCACGAATATTAATGAGCTTCATGGAAGTGGGTACCCTACAATAACATGATCTCATAATTACACTGATGCCAGTTGATTCAAAATAGCACGAACGGTTGTGGAGATATTGACATTTTTTGACAAATGTTCCTAATCCTTCCCACTCTGAAATATTAATGAATCAGCAACTAAAAGTAATCGGCATCATCTAACCTCCTGGTAATGTTACCACTCAAGTATGAGACCATTCTGACCTTGTCGTCTCCAGTTATCGTGTTTACAAGCCAAAATTAGAGAAATCCATTTATCTCCGTTCCGCCCCATGAATATCAATGAGCTTACTGGAATTGTACCCAACCCATACACCTCACCTCTGCCAATCACTTCTAAACCAATATGGAGCCAATCGGCCAAACTGTTATGGAGATATTGACGTTTTTGGAAATTTCCCTAACCCTCCCAATCCCCGCCCACTCATGAATATTATTGATATACACCAAGAGGCATTAATATTATTGAGATCAGCACCAAGAGCATAGCATCATCAAAACATCATGGGTAAATTACCACTCAAGTATGAGACCAATCGGACCTTGCGTCCTTCCAGTTAAGCGTGGTTTACGACCAAATTATGCAAAATTATTTAGGCTCCCCCTATGAATATTAATGAGGGCAACATGGAAGTGTACCCAACACCTCCACTCACCTCGTTGCCATCACTCTCAACAGTTTGAGCCAAATCGCCAAACTTTGTGTAGATACCTTGACTTTTTGGGAATTCCCCTAATTCCCCACCCCGCCCACTCATGAATATTATTGAGATCAGCACTCAAGAGCAATAGGCTTCATGTAAACATCCTGGGTAATTTACCACCCGAATTAAGAGACCAATCGGACCTTGCGTCCTTCCAATTTATCGTGTTTACAACCAGAAACGGCAAAAATCCTATTTAGGCTCCGCCCCTATGACTATAATGAGCAACATGGACGTGTACCCAACCCATACACCTTACCTCTTGCCAAACACACTAAACCAAGTTTGATCCAAATCGGTCAACATTTGTGAGATTATTGACGTTATTGGAAATTTTTCCCTTTCCCGCCAATCATAATATAATGGGATCATCACCACAAGCAATAGGCATCATCTATCATAATGGTATTTACCACCCAAGTATGAGGCCAATCGGACTTGCGTCTTCCAGTAATCGTGTTTACAAGCCCATATTGGCCAAATTATTAACTAGAGGAGGAGGCTCCGCCCCATGAATATCCATGGCTCCATGTAATTGTACCCACCCCATACACCTACCTCTTGCAATCACACTAAAAAAAACCAGTTGGAGCAATGGGCCAAACAGTTGTGGAGATATTGGCGTTTTGGAGATGTGCCTACTCCGCCCCCTCCTGAATATTAAGGAGATCAGCACCACACGTCAATAGGCATCATCTAAACGTCATGGTAATTTACCCTCAAGTAATGAGACATCGACTTGGTCTTCAGTTTGTCGTGTTTACAAGCAATGTTAGGCGAAATTCTATCTATGCTCCGCCCGGTTCATGAATCAAATGACTATAATGGAATATGCCCAACACTACCCTTACATCTTCCATCACACTAATCCAAGTTTGAGCCAAATCGGCATAGTTGTGGAGATATTGTTATTTTAAGTTTCTATCGAGATTTTTTCTTAAGCTCCGCACTCATGAATATTACGGAGATCGGCACAACCATAGGACCATCTACAACCACGGGTGACCGACCACCAAGTATGAAAATCAATCGGCCCTTTTCATCTCCATTTATCGTGTATTTACAAGAAGCGTAACACAAGCACACACAACTTAACGATTTAGGCTCCTTCCGCCCCCACGACTATTGATAGCTGCATCAAGTGTACCCTATACAACCCTGATCTCCTGTCACCCCCCCAATTACACTGATGGCAAGTTTGAGCAAATAGCCACTACGCTGTGGAGAATAATCATTTTTGGAAAAATTTCCCTAATCCCCGCCCACCATGAATATTAATGAGATCAGCACTAAAGCATCTTCATCATCTAATTAATCATGGTTAACTTACCACACACAATTTTGAGACGCCAATCGTACCTTCCGCGTCTCCTTAATCGTGTTTTAACACACCAAAATTACAGACCAAGTCCTATCTAGGCTCCGACCCTATGAATATTCATAAGCACAAGGTAGTGTACCCAACATTACACCCGCTTCTTGCCAACACACAAACACGTTTGAGCCATCACCAACAGTGTGGAGATATTGACTTTTTTGGAAATTTCCCCTAATCCCCGCCAACTCATGAATGCTCAATGATAATCGCACCAAAAGCATAGCATCTCTAAACAACATCATGGTATTTAACCACCCAAGTATGAGGCCAATCGGACTTGCGTCTCCAGTATCGTGTTTACAGCCAAATTTAGGCGAACTCCTATTTAGGCTCCGTCCCATGAATAAAATGAGCATATGGGAAGTATAACACAACACATAAACCCTCCTCTTGCCATCACCTACCCAAAGTGTTGGGGTAGCCAAATCGGCCATACGTTTGTGGAGGATATTTATATCTGAAGTCCTATCGCCTATCGCCATTTTTCCTGAGCTTCGCCCACTCATGAATATTATGGAGATCGGCAACCCAAATGGTGGGACCATCTACAAACCATGGTGACCTACCAACCAGTGTGAAATTTCAATCGGACCTTTCGTCTTCCACTTATCGTGTTTACAATCAAAGCGTAGCAAAAGCACCCACAACTTATACGATTTAGGCTCCGCCCCCACGGATGTAAATCTGCTGCATCAACGTACCCTACATAGAAACCTGATCTCATGCCATTACACTAATGCAATTTTAGGCACAATGCACGTACGCTGTGGAGATATCGACAGTTTTGGAAATTTCCCCTATGCCCCGCCCACTCATGAATATTAATGAGATCACACTAAAGCAATAGGCATCATCATGTGGTAATTTTCCACCCAATATGAGACCAATAGGACTTTCGTTCGTCTTCCCAGTTAGGTGTTCACAGCCAAAGTTAATGCGAATCCTATTTAGGCTCCGCCTCTATGAATATTAATGAATGCAACATCGAGGTGTCCCAACACAACACCAACCTTACCTCTTGCCAATCACAGTAAACCAAGTTTGAGCCAATCGGCCATACGTTTGTGGAGATATTGATATTTTAAGTTCCTATCGCCATTTTTCAAAGCTCCGCCCACTCATGAATACTATGGAGTCGGCACCAAAAGGACAGGGACCATCTGCAGACCCCTGGGTGAACCTACCAACCAAGTATGAAATTCAATCGGACCTTTCGTCGCCCCTTTATTGTGTTTACCAAAAAGCGTAACCAAGCACACCACAAATTAAAGTTTTTTAGGCTCCGCCCTCACAAATATTATTGAACTGCATCGAAGTGTACCCTATACACATATAAACCTGATCTCCATGCCAATTACACTGATGCAAGTTTGAGCAAAACTGCACGTACGGTTGTGGCGATATATTGACATTGTTTGAAAACTTTTCCCCTAATCCTTGCCACTCCTGTAAATACTATTGAGATCAGCACTAAAAGCATGGAATCATCAATACAGCATGGGTATTTACATCCAAGTATGAGACCAATCGGACCCGTTCGTCTTCCAGTTATCGTGTTTACAAAACTAAAATTAGGCAAAATCCTATTTAGACTCCGCCCCCTATGGATATATAAATGAGCAACATGGAAGTGTACCCAACACAACACCTCACCTCTTGCCAATCAAACCAAACCAAGTTGAGGCCAAATGGGCCAAAACAGTTGTGGGGATATTGACGTTTTTGGGAATTTTCCCTAACCCCGCCCACTCATGGAAGATTATTGAGATCAGACCAAGGCAATATGCATCATGTAACATCATGGGTAATTTACCACTCGAGTATGAGACCAATCGGACCTTCGTCTTCTCCTATCGTGTAACAGAAAGCGTAACCAAGCACACACAAATTACGATTTAGGCTTACGCCCACGAATATTAATGAGCTTCATCAAAGTGTACCCTACAGATAAACCTGCTTCAGCCAAATACCACTGATGCAAAATCCTTAATCCCGCCCCACTCCTGAAGGTGAATGAGACAGCACTAAAGCAATAGGCGTTATCTAATCATGTAATTACCACCCAAGTATGAGACCAATCGGACCTTGGCACATCGGCCAAACAGTGTGGGGATTTTGACGTTTTTGGGTGCTTTCCCATAATCCCCGCAACTCATGAATAATATTGAGTAAGCACCAAGAGCGATATGGCATCATGTAAAACATCATGGTAATTTACCACCCGAGGATGAGACCAATCGGACCTCGCGTCTTCCAATTATCGTGTTTACTAAGCCAATAATTAGGCTAAATTATTCCTATTTAGGCTCCGCCCTATGAATATAATGAGCAACATGGAAGTGTTATCTTCCAACCATAAACCTCACCTCTTGCCAATCACACAAACTCAAGTTGAGCCAACTCGGCCGACAGTTGTGGAGATATTGACGTTGTTTGTGAAATTTTCCCTAATCCCCGCCAACTCATGCAATTATCTGGGAACAGCACTAACAGCAATAGGCATCATCTAAACGTCATGGGTAATTTACCATCAAGTATGCGACCAATCGGACCTTGCGCATCCAGTTATTGTGGTTACAAGCCAAATCAGGCGAAATCCTTTTTAGGCTCCGCCCTATGAATCTTAAGGGTAATTTACCACCCAAGTATGTGGCCAATCGGACCTTGCGTCTTCCAGTATCGTATTTACAATCCAAAAATTAGGCAAATCCGATTTAGGCTACCGCCCCTATGTAATATTAATGAGCTACATGGAAGTTTACCAAACACATACACCTCACTCCTGGCCAATCACACTTAAACCAAGTTTGAGGGCGAATCGACCAAACAGTTTGGAGTTATTGACATTGTTGGAAATTTCCCTAATCCGTGTCCACTCATGATTATTAATGAGGCAGCAACAAAAGCATAGGCATCATCGATGGGTAATTTACCACCCAAGTTATGATAACCAATCGGTGTTGCGTCGTCCAGTTATGCGTGTGTACAAGCAAAGAGTAGGGCGAAATCCTATTTAGGACTTAGCCCCCATGAATATCAATGAGCTATGTGGAAGTAGTATGCCAACACATACACCTTCTCTAGCCAATAACACTAAACCAAGTTTGAGCAAAATCGGCCATACGGTTGTGAAGATATCGATATTTGAAGTTCCTATCGCCATCTTTTCTAAGCTCCGCCCACTCATGAAATATTATGGGAGTTGGCATCCAAAACGATGAGGACCATCTAGAGACCATGGGTGACCTACCCACCAAGTATGAAATCAATCAAACCTCTCGTCTTCTCTTTATCGTGTTTACACAAAGCGTACACAAAGGCACAAACATATTACGAGTTTAGGCTCCGCCCCCAGGAATATTAATGAACTGCATCAAAGTGTACCCTACATATGAACCTGTATCAGCCAAAATACACTGATGCAAGTTTGAGCCAAAATAGCACGAACGGTTATGGAGATATGCATATTTTAAAATTTCACATAATCCCCGCCCACTCCTGAAGATTAATGAGATCAGCACTAATAGCAATAGCGTCCAGATAAACATCTTGGGTGAATTTACCACCCAAGTATGGACCAACTCGGACCTTGCGTATCCAGTTATCGTGTTTACAAGCCAAAATAAGACAAAATCCTGTTAGCTCCCCCCTATGACTATGAATGAGCAACATGGAAGAGTACCAACACATTACACCTCAACCTCTTGCAATCACACAAAACAAAATTTGAGCCAAATCGGAGATTACGGTTGTGGAGATATTGATATTTGAACTTCCTATCGCCATTTTTTCTAAGCTCCACCCCCCTCATGTATATTCTGGATATGGCAACAAAAAACGATAGGGACCCAATCTACAGACCAATGGGTGGACTACCCAACCAAGTATGAATCAATCGGACGCTTCGTCTTCTACTTATCGTGTATACAACGAAAGCAAAACGCCTGCAAACACAACATTAGATTAGCTCCGCCCCACGAAGATTTAATGAGCTGCCATCAAAGTGTACTATATACATATAAACTGATACATGCCAAATACACTGATGCAAATCCTTACCCCGCCCCACTCCCGAATATTAATGAGATCAGCACTCTAAAGAATTAGGCGTCATCTAACACATCATGGGAATTTACCCCCAAGTATGAGGACCAATCGGACCTTGGCAAATCGGCCAAACAGTGTGGGGATATTGACGTTTTTGGGAATTTTCCCTAATCCCCGCCCACTCATGAAATATTGAGATCAGCACAAGAGCGATAGGCATCATGTAAAATCAGGGTAATTTACCACCCGAGGATGAGACCAATCGGACCTTGCGTTTCCCAAATTATCGTGTTAAAGCAAAAATTAGCAAAATCTATTTAGCTCCGCCCCTATGAATAATAATGAGAACATGGAAGTGTACCAACACATACCCCTCACCTCTTGGCCAATCACACTAAACCAAGTTGAGCCAAATCGGCGCCGCATCCGCCCGAACAGTTGTGGATGATATTGATGTGTTGGAAATTTCCCTCATCACGCCAACTCATGAATCTTACTGGGATCAGCACTAAAAGCAATAGGCATCTCTAAATCATGGGTAATTTACCACTAAGTATGAGACCAATCGGACCTGCGTCACCAGTTATCGTGTTACAAGCCAAATCAGGCAAAATCCTTGTTAGGCTCCGCCCCTATGATAGTATGGGTAATACCACCCAAGGATGTGGCAATCGACTTGCGTCTTCCAGTTATCGTATTTACATCCAAATTAGGCAAAATCCTATTTAGGCTCGCCCATATGATAGTAATGAGTCTCATGAAAGTATACCAAACACATACACCTCCATCCTGCCAATCACACTAAACCAAGTTTGAGGCGAATCGACACCAAACAGGTTTGAGTTATTGACATTGTTGGAAATTTTCCCTAATCCGTGTCCACTCATGATTATTAATGAGGTCAGCAACAAAAGCAATAGGCATCATCATGGGTAATTTACCACCCAAGTATGATACCAATCGGTGTGTTGCGTCTTCCAGTTATGTGTTTACAAGCCAAAGTTAGGCGAAATCCTATTTAGACTCAGCCACCATGAATTACAAGAGCTATGGAAGTATGCCCAAAACATACACCTACCTCTCGCCAATTACACTAAACCAAGTTTGAACCAATCGGACATACGGTGTGAAGATACGATATCTGAAGTTCCTATGTCATTGTTCTAAGCTCCGCCACTCATGATATATGGAGGTCGGCATCAAAAACGATAGGGACCATCTAGAGACCTGGGTGACCTAAAAACCGAGTATGAAATCAATTCAAACTCTCGTCTTCCTCTTTATCGTGTTTACAAAAAGCGTAACACAAGCACACACATACACATTTAGGATCCGCCCCCACGAATATATGAGCTGCATCAAAGGTACCCTACATATGAACCTGTTCTCATGCCAAATACACTGATGCAGGTTTGAGCAAAATAGCACACCGTACGGTTATGGATATATTGACATTTTTGAAAAAATATTTCAATCCCGCCACTCCGCATATTAATGAGACAGAACTAAAGCCATAGGGTCATTAAAACATCATGGTAATTTACCACCCAAGTATGAGACCAACGGGCCTTTGAGTCTTCCAGTTATCGTGTTTAAAGCCAAAACAGGCAACTCCTATTTAGGCTCCGCCCCATGAAGATAATAAGTACAGGAAGGGTACCCAACACATCACCTCACACTCTGCAAATCACACTGCCTAGACCAAGTTTGAGGAAAGCGGCCCCCAAACAGTTGTGGAGTTAGACATTTTTGAAATTTTCCCTAATCAATCCCCGTCCACTCATGAATATTAATGAGGTCAGCATCAAAGCAATAGGCATCATCATGGGTAATTTACCACCCATTGAGACAATCGGACTGCGTCTTTCCATTTGTCGCCAATTACACTGAAGCGAGTTTGAGCCAAATCGGCATAGGTTGTGAAGATTCGATATTTGAAGTTCCTATCGCCTTTTTTCTAAGCTCCGCCCACTCATGAATATTATGGGTTCGGCATCAAAAACGATAGGACATCTCGAGACCATGGTGACCTACCAACCGATATAATCAATCAAACCTCTCGTCTTCTCTTTATCGTGTTTACAAAAAGCGTAACACAAGCACACACATATTACGATTTAGGCTCCGCCCCCAACGAATATTATGAGCCGCATCAAAGTGTACCCTACATATGAACTGTTCTCATGCCAAATACACTGATGCAGGTTTAGCAAATAGCACGTACGTTAGTGGATATATTGCATTTTTGCAAAATTTTCCTAACCCCGCGCACTCCTGAATATTAATGAATATCGAACTAAAGCATATTGTCTCTAAACATCATCGTCATTTAAACCACCCAAGTATGAGACCAATCGTCGGGACGGTCGTCTTCCAGTTATCGTGTTTACAAGCCAAACAGCAAATCCTATTTAGCTCCGCCCATGATATTAATAAGCTCATGAAGTGTAACCCAACACATACACAACCTCACCTCCTGCCAACCCACAAACCAAGTTTGATGCACGTCGGCCACATGTGGAGTTTGACATTTTTGAAATTTTCCCTAATCCCCGTCTACATCATGCATATTAATGAGTCAGCATCAAAAGCATAGGCATCATCATGGTAAATTTCCACCCAAGTATGACACCAATCGGACCTGCTGTCTTCCAGTTGTCGCCAAATCACACGAAACCACGTTGAGCCAAATCGCGGCCATACGGTTATGAAGATATCGATATTTGAAGTTCCTATCGTCATTTTTCTAAGCCCCCCCGCCCACTCATGAATATTATGGAGTTCGGCATCAAAAAAAACGATAGAGCCCATCTAGAGACACCATGGGGACCTACCACCGATTATGAACCAATCGGACCTTTCGCGTCTTCCTTTATTTAATCGTGTTTAACAAAGCGTAACACAAAGCACAGCACAATTACGATTAATCTCCCGGCCCCCGAATATTAATGAGGGCCTCAAAGGTACCCTACATATAGGCCTGATCTCATGTCAAATACCTGATGCAGTTGAGCAAAATAGCACGTACGGTTATGGAGAGAATTGACTTTAAAAAAAAATCCCTGAATCCCCCGCCCGTCCTGACTATTAATGAGATACACTAAAGCATAATGCTTCAATCTCAAACATCCATTGGTAAGTTACCACCCAATAATGAGACCATCGGACCTTGCGTTCTTCCAGTTTCGTGTTTACAAGCCCAATTTGGCCAAAATCCCCATTCAGGCTCCGCCCCTATGAATATAAGAGCACATGGACGTTTCCCCGATATAACTTCACTCCTCCTTGCCATCACAATAAACAAGTTTGTGCTAAATCGTCCAAACAGTTTGGGATATTGACGTTTTTGGAAATTTCCCCTATGCCCCGCCCACTCATGATAGTAATGAGATCGTACCAAGAGCAATAGGCATCATGTACTTATCATGGGTCATTACCACCAAAGTATGAGACCCAAATCGGACCTTGCGTCTTCCAGTCGCGTGTTACAAGCCAAAATAGCAAAATCCTAGTTAGGCTCCGCAACCTAGGAATAATAATGAGCAACATGGACGTGTACCCAACCCATACACCTTACCTCTTGCCGATCACACTTAACCAAGTTTGAGCCCATCGGCCAAAACTTTCAGAATCGACGGGGGGGGCTTATCCGGACGGACGGGAAATGTTATCTGGGACTACGATGCATTCGCTTCAGCAACGAGCACGGATCATGACATTGATTTTAGTATCTCCGTCTTCACTGCTTTGCTGTTGTTTCAGAAGAAAACAAGCAGTGACGCAAGGGGGAGAACCCTATCATTTTCAGAGTCAGTCAGCTTGGGCGCCCTAGATAGATAATCAGCTGATGTCATCTCTGATCCCTTCTTGTAAGATTGTTGAATGTTTAACCCGGGATGTAGTCGAGGCCGGCACCTCCGTGGCCGAGGCCGGGGCGCAGCTTTTCAACTTGTACACTGTAGGGTATGGTGTGCCTCGGAAAAAAAAAAAAAAAAAACGAGACCGAGGCCGGGAGGCGGAGGCCGGCAAAAATCGGCATCGAGGGCGGCCTCGATAACAAACTCTGATGTTACTCTGTAAACCTGAAACAAACATCTTCCAAACTGAGTTGTGGGCCAGTAACGGAGAACGGGGGAGGGGGCTTGGGGGGTCAGGCCCCCCCCCCATTGGAAAAGAATGAGAGGGCAAACGCTTGTTTAGCCCCCCCCCCCCAATGTTTGCAGAGTTCAGAAAACATCAATGTATGTATTAGTTGCTATTGCCTGATGTGTATTTCAACAGTTCTAGGAATACTCCGTGAATAGCCTGACAACCAACACATTATTAAGCACTTGGAGTGAATATAGCCTATGAGTCATCTTCCAGTCGCATCAGTTTGCGGTCCCCGTAATGGCCGTACTGTGATACTCGTGAGCAGAGGGCCTTGTCGCTTCGCGTCCTCGGTTTGACAAATTCACTGTTTCGCATTCCTACCCAATGCACCATCACTGTAGCCTAGTACACACTAATAGTCTGATATAGTTTAACTGAGTAGTTAAAGTCATAATTACTATAGTCGTTAATCAATCATGATTGTGCTTTTACTGTTCTCGCGTGAGTTAGTTCTGTAGGATATGATTTGCCGTAGCCAACAAAGTTGTAGATTTAGAGTATATCCTGAAATGGGACATACGGAATTTATGTATTTTAGAAAACATTAGGTACCATAGCGTTGGTAATCTTGCTCCCAGGCAACACATCAGATCAATCAATCGAGGTTGCGATGCAGTCAGGACGTAGAGATATTACTTACTACTAAATATGGCCTAAGTCTGTAAGTCAGATGGCCATTTTAAGGAATTTAACAATTGTACACTTCGGTGTTATATATAGGTAGACATTATAAACACAGGTGGTGCAGTATTATTATTCCTGTATCTATTTTCGCTGTTAATATGCCTTGTCAGTGATACGACAGGCTGAAGGCTATTTCATTGATTTTTCAAGACGAAAAATGTTCCTTACTCAGCATGTGCTTCATTCTCCAGAGAGTTAAGAATATGTCAAAAAATTAGTACCATTTTGAAAATGGTATGTAGTTGAGTACAGTCAGTACAGTGGTAGGCTTATATTTAAGCAAAAGAGCATACCAAAAATTTGAAGAATAAAATCTTGCGGTGGGATCACCCTCACCACGACAGTGTGAGGATTACTTGTCGGTCAATCTTCAAATTTTGCAATTTTAGATGTGTTGTTAACAGAGCTTAAATATATGCACAGGGGCATAGCTATACATTCACGGAACGACAGCGCATCTCAAACCTGTCAACACGTAGCATACTTTGAAAAGGGTTGTTTTGAATGAAAAGGCTGGATCAGATGAATACCTTGTACGGAGTGACATTTTTCATTCAACTTGTATTACAACTTATATTCAATGCATTTTTCTCGATTTGGTCTGAATTCATCAATTCACACACGAGACATGTATTTAGGCCTAGATATTTGTAGCACAGGCCACTCGGCAAATGCGGTTTCCGGCCATCTAGTGGGCCTGGAAACTCCAAAATTCTTGGAACGCGCTTCGCGCAACCAATCGTGGCGCTACGCTTAGATAGTGTAACGCAGTCACATTACCCCCCCTCCCAATATAAAATTCATTCCGCCGCGCCTGGCTTGGTGGGAGGATCATGTTCGACTCATAATGTCAAAAACAGCTGGGTGATCAACATAAGCATCAATTCAAATCCTCTTCAACAGATGTTTGAAGCAGTAGTAACAAATGAGTACCCGAATAATTCATTCAGTCACACTTTAACGCAAACAGCCTCTGGCAAATATTTTAGAATGTAACCCCAAAAAAATTCTTTCCCATCAATTAATCCGGGTGAAAAGATGGAACCCGAGCTACTCGTGAAGTAGGCATATCACTATAAATGGCCAACCAAAACGACCAGAGGTTCCACACCATGAGGGTCATTCACCTTATTGAAACGCTTCCTGAAGTTCATCAGTCCACTTAAAATCCTTCCGTTCTTGCTCAAGGCATGCAAGGGGTTTCAGCAAAGTTTGAATATGTGGAAAGAATCCTGACACGTAGTTCACCGCACCTACAAAATCGTTAATCAGGGGCGTCGTGCGAAAACATAATTTTTTCGGGGCCCATCAGCAGGTGATGACTGTCTAAGCCGAGCGCCACGAATTGGCCCGCAACATATACATACAAATATATTCGTCAGATAGCAGGAAAAGGCACTTCCACTCACCCGCATGCCTGAAGAAGTAAAGCAACACCCCTAAAATTACAAAATATCGAAAAATTCACGTGAAAGGTTCGGCTACAATTCAATTTTTTCACACCTCATTATTCAGTGATAGGCTCCTGGCTACAATCATACTTTTACACCTCACAGAGGATTAGTCAGGGGTTCCCAATGATGGGTTTCAGGTGGTCAGAAAAATATGTGAAATAAATAGTGCGCCCTGACTTCATGGCGTGATTTATCTTAGCTGCGAGACACCAGTGATTGCCGCGAATTGAAGTGTTCTCGTTGCACAAAGGGGGAGCTCCAGATGGTCATTTTCATTCGAAATAAGTAATTCAACCTGAATGAAGAAAAAAAATTCACTCAGCCAACGTATGTTTAATACGATTGGTATCCATTGGTTGCCGCGAAGCTTAGCGAAATTCAAATTAGGTCTTCTTAGATGCACCGGTGAGTCGAAGATGGTCATTTGTCATGAATAAATTGAAAATAAACTTTACAAAATTAAAATGGTATTTCATCTTAGTCACTGTTTGTTCAAGCGGGTATATGTATACTATCCAATCGAAGCTCCACCATCAGTTGCCGCGCAGCGTAGCGAATTTTCGAAAGTAGGTCTTGTCTCAAATGCCAAATGGTGATCTCAAGATGGCCTATTTCCATGTGAGAACCAGAAATAAACCTGAAGCATTAGAATGAATTTCTCCTAGGCACATATGTTCTTGAGATTTAAGGCTATCCAAGCGGCGGCGACCCAGTGGTTGCGCGCCAGAGTAGCAATCTTTTGAAAGCAGCCATTTTTTAATTGTAACAAAGTTCGCTTATCAAGATAGAATACAACGTGAAGTCGACTATCACATACTACCCCACATGGAGAATCGACTCCCGAGGTCAGACGCGCACACTTCGTTATAGATAACTTTCGAACGTCACGTGGTCCAATTACTTGATTATGATGGATGACAAAGTAGTTTCGCAATGCCTAAGAATTTGTCAGAACAAGACTAAATGTTCGAGATTGAAAGCAGATTATAACTGCGATATTTCAATGAAATGAGCGAATTAGACGGAGTAAAATGCTTCACAAGAAGAGGAAAAGCCGGATGATAATGTAGTTCGAAGCCCACAGGATCTGTTGATCACCGACAGAGCATCTCGATAGTAGCATGATGGTGTTAGTGTGTTGTCGAACCGGGACCATCTTCAGCATACGACTGACATAACTACTGTAACGTGAGAGATGAAATGATGTATCCAAATAACACCCGGTGGTCAAATCCATGCCAATAGGACAGCGCTGGGTTCTCGAAACCGATTTATCATCAAGGAGTGCCGACTGGAATTATGATAAAGACTATTGAACTCTATCCTCTTTTCTTAATAATCATTATTGACCCTTTTGGGCAATTGGTAAATCACTAATGCTTGTGTGATTCGGACGAAAGGAGAGCAAGAACCCAAGGGTTCATGATTCTCTGCCGTGCCACTGAGCAATGGAAGGATGTCTTTAAATTCATTTTGATGTAAACCTTGGCCCTAGGTGACCCTACCCGAACACGAACGATAAGGATCGGCAACACATCCGATGGCAACCCTTCGTGTCACGTATGAGTTTCTCTACATCATACCGTTGCACATTTATCATGCCACATGGTTTTTAGACTTTTCAGACCTGACCCGGAATCATTAGTTATCATCTACCCATATGGCGACTTGTACAAAGTATGAGTTCTCTAGTCTCCATCATTCCATTTCTTCAGTTGTCATGGATGAGCTCTCTACCCGAACAACAATCGTTTCGTTGTGTTCACAAGCTTTTTTCAGACTTTTATCTCTGTCGACCATGACATTAGGGTTCATCTTACTCCATATAGGCGTCCCGATATCAGCTCTCTACAATTATTGCAAAGTTCTGATGGTAACATGATTTCCAGACGTTGACCTCTGTTTAACTTGGGTGACTGGACTGCCCCAAAACAGTTGGAACTCCTTTAACTCAAATGCAACCCTGTACCAATTATGAACTACTCTTCTTCATTTGGTTATTGTTGCTCACGAGCATACACACTTTGACCTCTGTTGACTTTTGGTGACATTGGACCTGACACCCCCCCCCCAAAAAAAAAAACGGAACCATCCCACAGTAAAAGCTACCCTTTATGCTGAGTATGAGCTTTTTCCTTTTTTCGTTGCACGGTATCGTGCTCACCCAGTTTTTCGCTTGCACGTTATCGTGCTCACAAGCTTTTCCATACTTTTTCAATCTTGCTGGCGTTATGAGACCGCGACCTGACCCCTTGACCAGTAAAGGCTCCTTCTCTTCATAAGTTTAAGCAATATGTCTAATTGGAACTTGCTCGCGTTTGCTGGCGGTTGCTTGCGGTCTCTAGATATCGTGCTAATGAAGAACGCAAAGCAACGCTGATACCACATACACTCTGAGGGCTGCCTAAATCTCCCCACATTCCCCACGGAAAAAAGAAGGGAGAAAACTCGTTCAAAGATTCAGAGAGTAACACACATTTAACTGCGCCATTCTCAAGAAAACTGAGGCCATTGCAGCCATTTGATATTGTATATTGTGGTTATGGCGTTATATCCTCTTTTCGATTACGACGACTGGAACAAGCAAGTACACAGAAAGTTGCAAGCACGTGTTGTGTGCCCTACGGAACCTCGGTATTTAATTTTTTTTCAAAGAGGGCTATATTCTCTGGTAGAAAATGACAAAAAGACGTCACGATCAAAGTTGTTCAGCAGAAATTATATGAGAAGGGTATATCGTGGCTTTTAACGGCAATACATGAAGACTTCATACTGTGGGCGGTTTTGCATGTGACGCTGTGCAAATGGTACCGCCCAATTCGCGAAGGTCTTCGAGAAGGTATTGCAATCTTGGAAACTACTAACTCGCCCTTCCATCTATCCATTCATACTGACTGATTATTCTGTTGGGTCGACACTGGACCTTCCCCACCGTTTCTAGTGAAGGATTCCTCATTCGGAGCCTCTCAAGAACGTACGAGCTCTATGTAAACACTCTTCAATCTGTGTATCTTGTGAGGATCGTTAATTGGGCGCCTACCATATTCATTAAAGAAAAATAGGCCCGACCTATAATAGGCCTTCAGAGACTGGACAAGTCACAGTCTCAATTGATGGAATAACAGGAACCAACCAAAATGAACCATTTTGAGCATAAGAGTACGGCGATCTGTTTGCTATTCGCAGCGATATGGCAAATGTTCAACATTGAGTAATACCAATCCAATTAGATACAAATACATGGGCCCAAAGTGAATATTAGTGGCGGGAAAATATTTTATGGTTTTCAAAGGTCATCAATATAGGTAGGAGCCGAGGCTACCTAAATGAATGGCAAGACGATGAAGGTCAGCCCTAGCCATCAAAAGGTCCGATGTCATATTACCTAAGATACCTAAGATATACGATGATTACTGGATGAAAATCTAGTTGCCTCTAAGTCCAGATCCAATCTTCCAGTCGACTTCGTAATGAAAACAAACAACCACGGCTCGCTTGTACCAATGACTGTCTAATCATTGCTGGAAAATTTGCATTTGTTCGATATGCCGATGACAGCTCTGGTAAAGAGTTCGAATCTACAAAATCTAATAGCAAAAAAAAAATTGTCTGGCGGACTGGATGAACGACAGAAGGGCTGGTAATATTTTATCTCTTTGAACCCTCTAGTCGTGGTATTCTGTCTTAGCGCGAATAGGTTGACCATACCACTACTGTCAATAAATGTGCGAAATTAATTGAATACCCTCAATCACTGTCTCCGGGCTCTCCGATACGACAGCGGGCAACTCAAGTAGGCGAGTCTCTGTGGTAAGACAACGTGGCCAAGGAAGCAAATTAACTTCGTAGCTCTCCGCTGGACGCCCTCATAATGTCAAAAGCTTCTTCTTAGTAAAGACCAATACAAGTTTGAGAATTGAATATGTCTAACGAAGGCCTGGACAACTGCACCGGAATCTTGTACAGGGGGTAAATGTTCTCCGGGAATCAGGCCCTTAAATATTGGTTTTGCTGTGTTACTGCTCATTGATATGCTGTTCGAAGGATGACGCAGAGTCGAAGTAATAAAACCAAGACTTTGCAGCCGAAACATACTAGAATGTCTGATTCAACATTGTGGTAAGCCAAATCCTGTACTGAGGCTGGGGCTGGAAATAATCATAACTTTGAATTTGTCATGAATGATTGAAAATTCAAGAGCCATTCCAATTTTCCCCCCGAGACCATCGGTACTCGTCTGTTAAGTCCTCCTGGGAATGTCACTATCCAATGATGAATCTATAGTTCGGTAAATCTTGCTGTCATCCGCAAAAATATTGACATGTGCAAATATGTTGCAGGCAGCAGATCGTTAATAACAGAAAGCCAAAAGCTCAGTGCTTCCTCAATGTTTCTGACACACCTCTAGTAGACACAAGAAACATGGGAAGATTGCGCCAGCTCATTATTTGGGGAAAGGGGGGGCAACATAACATTCTAACATTGTGGGGAGCACATATACAGTATGGGCCTCATCAATCCAAGAGAAGTTGATTTTATCATGTGTCAAGCCAAAAAAATAGTGGGCAAATATCAATCTATTCACAATTTTTTGCCAAATCCACAGACTATTCCCCCTGCCTACCACAAAAAACGATGGGGTTCTTGTACCCCACATAAGAAAGCTACAAACCTAATTTCAACCGGATCAGACCGACAAACCATTCGGGGACTTATCATGTGTACAAGGTTCTCACACTTGACCTCTGGGGACCTCAGAGGGACCTTGACAGAACCCCAAAAATAGGATCATGAACTCATTATAGGGAAAACCCAATACCAAGTAGAACTCGATCCATCAAGTGGAGTCGTGTCGCGAGGACCGTGTTAAACCCCCGAGCTACTATTTGCTCAAATTATCGTATGTCCCAATTTCCAATTTTTTTCTCCCAAATATGACCCCCGATTTACACCCAAAAACAAAAGGGTTCCCTGTATCCAACTCAAGTCCAACGCAGAGCGCATACCGGACTTCAACCTGATCGGACAACCATCCTAGAACTTAGGTGTAACAAGTATTTCCAGACTTTGAACTTGGTTGACCGAGACCGTTGACGACCATACAAAACAAGAAGTCAGAAATAATTATGGGGAACCCATATACCATGTATGAAACTCGATTCATTCAAGTTAGTCAAGTTACCGTGTTAACGAGCTAAAATTTGTCAACTCATCAATTTGTCACAATTTCCCCTTTTTCCCCACATCTGACCCCCGATTTACAGCAAAATATAGGGTTCCTGTACTCCTCATAAGGAAGCTGCAAACCTGCATGCCCGGTCCTGATCGGACCAGGCATTCTGGACTTATCGTGTTACCAAGATTTTTCAGACTTGACCTCTCTTGACCTCAGATGACCTTTGACCTGAACGCCAATACAATAGGGATCATGTACTAATTTTGGGGAACCCATATACCAAGTACGAACTCGATCCATCCAAATGGGGTCAAGTTAATTGTGCAACGAGGTGAAATTGGCCAAATTATCCATTTTTAACAATTTCCCAATTTTTCCCTGAATCTTGACACCGAAAATGACACCATATAAACATGAGGGTTCCTGTACTCCTCATAAGGAAGCTGTGTACGGAGTTTCAACCTGATCGGACCAAGCCATCTGGACTTATCGTGTTACCAAGATTTTTCAGACTTGACCTCTTTGGACCTCAGATGACCTTTGACCTGACCATAAAACAAATAAGGATCATGAAATCATTATGGGGAACCCATATACTAAGAATGAACTTTATTCATCCAAGTGGAGTCCAGTTTTCGTGTGAACAAGCTAACATCGGCCAAAATTATAAATTTTTAACAATTTCCCAATTCTTACCCGAATCTGACCCCCCGAATTCCAACAAAAAATAAAAAAAACGATAGGATTCCTGTACTCCTCATAAAAATGCTGCATACCGAGTTTCAACCGATGGGACCAGGCATTCTTGACTTGTCGTGTTAACAAGATTGTCAGACTTTGACCTTTCTTGACTTAAGATAACCTTTGACCTGCCCTAAAACAATAGGGAACAAGTACTCATTATGAGTAACCCCCCAATTAACCAAAGTACGAACTCGATCCATCCAAATGGGGTCAAGTTATTGGGGCACCGAGGGGTAAAATTGGCCAAATTATCAATTTTTAACCAAGGTCCCAAAAATTAATTTGGACTGATTCATCCAAGCAGAGTGAAGTTATCGTGTTAAAAAGCTAGGCGCACACACACACGCACACACACACTGTCATGACTGCATAGATTCTATGACTTCTCAAGGAATCAGAAATTACAAACGACAATGGTCCAAAGGAAATTCCCCGAGGAACACCATAGTCATGGGACAGAGTTATGGACTTTCCACAATGATAATCACCTGCTGTGATCTACCAGTTAAGAAGAACCTTATCCAACCGTGAAGGGGGTCCACAATACCATACGATGATAGTTTTCCAATAGCCTTTGATGCGGCACAGGTATCAAGCATTTCCATAAAGGTCCATATGATAATGTCAACGGTCTCATTCCTTTCCAATTCCTTTCCAAGGCCTGGGTGAAATCATTTACTACGTGTAAAAGCTGAAGTGATGTCGACCGCCTCCTAAGAAGCCAAACTGTCTACACTGGTTAAGCCCGTTTAGTCAATAAGTAGTTCATCAGAGCCTCTCTGATCATTGACTCCAAAACTTTGCAAATGACACTGGTTAGGCTTCCGACGGTAGTTCGAAATATTTGCCACCTTCCAGTCACTGGGTAAGACATATCCGAGAGGGAGACTCTAAAAAGTAAATTGTGGGGCCTACTAATGAACTTGTGCCACTCCTCCAGCAGCTCGGTGGATGAATACTAATCAGGTTCCTAGCGTTCAGATTACTCAGTTTCTACGCAGTTTTTCCTCAGTAATCTGAACTGATCCAAACGTACGGTTGCATCTAACTGCAGTGATGGAAGCGGAAGGACAATCCTCCAGGATGAAACACTTCTGAAGAAGTCCAGATAAGGCCTTGGCTTCCTCGACGTCCTTGGTTGTCCAATACCGGATTCCCCATTTGCACTGCTCTCATCAATTTGGAGGTCAGGCAATCCCCGTTTTACAACTAGTCTTGCTCCTGGCATACTCCAGAACTTTTTTAGGTTAGACTCAGCATTCAATGCAATGCCTCTTCCAAACGAAGCCTTACTTCTCCTGAATCATGTTCTCCCCTGATGTCTCTAACCCTGCAATAATGCCTGTACTTCTGAGAATTCCTTTGTCTCTAAATACCTTTCCCAGCATCTTTCGCCAAAATGGTTCCTGTTGAGCGGTGTTTTGGCCATTTACACGTCGTCGTTGCTTGGGGATTGATGATGGGATAAAAGGCTCCATTCCACCAACCAATAAATTTCTCCTAATCATACTCCAAATGTCCTCTACGCCCGTTGGCATAAAATGCACGGGGTTCCCTCAAGTATGCATCCTATTAATCTAACTGCCTTTATCGTACAAATACCGCGTACGCTATTGGTTCGCCGGGTCGAATTAAGTTCAAGCCGAAAGTTAATGTACCATTATCACTTCTTCCGATAGCAGCTCCCTATATATTCTAATCGGACCTCCCAGTTAGTTAGAACGAGATCCAAAACAAAACATTGCTTCGTTGATCTAGCCTCATTCTTGTCGCGAATGCCGGACCCATTGTGTGACAAAACATCCCAAGGCATTCGATGAAATCATTACTAAAGTTACTCTCAGAATCACATGAGACTGTACAACCAATGAAGAATAATCTAATTGAATATTTTCATTACTGCTAGATAATTCTTATTTCTATATTATTCTTTTGAAGCTGTTATTTAATCACCTTTCCATATTGTACATCCATTTTTAATATTTCATTGTATATATGAAATATATATTATTCTACAGGGCCTCATGGAAGATAACCTCCTGCTAAATGAGGAGTTAACCTCTTCAAAAAGTTAACATAAAAATAATTTATCTTCTAGTATTAAAATCCGAACACGCCGTAATTTCGATACTATTTGAAACATACGAGATAAGCCTCAAAAGTTCCTTGTTGTTAACGTCTGTATCATTTGGGCCCTATATACCAAGCCAAATTAGTCCTGATCTGTACCCGTGATGGGCAATCCATAAGAAATCAATAAAAAACCGGTTATGTCACTCACGAAACTCAAGTGTCTTGACATAGATTAATACACTCCTGTTATTACAGGACTTGAGAGATCCGTATGGACATTGAAGAACAGGCCAAGCGAAGTTCTTACAGTCAATTCCATAAAGACTGTTTGTAGCGTAATTTCAGTCAATGCAATAACATCCGGCTGTGGGTCCAGCACTGAAACATGATAACTCGCTCATCTTATTGGGCAGACTATCAACGTTGAATATAAAACATACAAATGAGAATGTTCACCACTGCTTAACAAGGGGTGTAGGAAACAAGAGTTCTGGTCTAACCGGTCTGCACTACATGCACAGGTGTAGGGTCCCGTACCTGCAACTTTATAACTTCCGAGCCGCATGGTGGGGCGCTTCGAACTTTAATCACAACACTGGCTGACTTCTCTGCTTGTTGAGCTCCCTAAGCTTCTTGTCAGTAATTTTTTGTTCTGCTCTCTCTCCTCTCTGGACATGTGATGAATATACTGACTAATGGCTGGTTCCGCCTGCTCAATTTGAAGGCATTTCTCATGATGGACGCTCTTTCTTATCAGGATTGTTTATCGCTACTAATGTTGGTCTGGCTGTGCCAATGTCATGCTTCGCCTCTCTAATCTTACTTATTACCACAAGCGACCCGTTCAATCTCTCCGCCGTTGGAACATTGGACTACTGGTGCCTAACTCCAGAAATGACGACTTAACATCTTCCTCTTCCAGTCTAGTATCCTTATTATTAGACTACTCTCCGGAAGGTTAACTATATTCTGTTTTCTCCCTCCGTGGCCTGTACCTACCTGAACATGTACTCCCTCTCTATTTCCTTTTCTTTACCTCACTCATAATTTCCGGTTTTAATGACACAAATTTAGTCTCCAATGGGGTCATCTTTGATGGCAGAAGTCATCAAAAAACTCTCTACTTCTCGCTTCTATCTCTAAGTCATTTCTGACTATACAGACAAGTGCAGGCTTCTCGCAATCGCTACAGTACCATTACCCACACTGCAATTAAGTTCCCTCCAAATTGATTTCGCGCATACGTATTTGGTAATCGTCGTTCAAAACGATGAACTAGAAGATCTTACGCGCCTTGTCGACTCAGCCTCCCTTGATAGGCTTAGGTTGGTCGCTACTTGAAATTTCGGGATAGCTGCGACTTTTGAAGACCTGATGCTGGCTCCCTGTTGTACATCGATATGACGCAATGATCAATATATGCCGAACTAGCGGCGCGCTGGATCTTGTAGAATTTCTGAGTAGCTCGATAGTTGAGTTAACGCTAGCGTACGTGTAGGCTCATGGCTCGTACTATTCTGTTATGTTGTTTGTTGTCACGTGACTCAAGGCGCGATGATCGTCGAAGATTGAGCTGTACCGGACCAGGTTTTGCATCTCCGTTTGCCCACTAACTGAACTGTTTTTTCTTTTCGTTCGTCGGCTACACCTCCTGCGTGCCTTCTCGACACCTCCTCGTCCCTTCGGATCATTAGATTTGTCCATGATTTTATCAAAAGAATCAAGAATCACTAAATCCTCATATAAAAACGCGCGAAGAACTGAGCAAAAAGCGTGGTGGTTCCAGCGAGCTACTACTACCACCCCGCTACTTAGAGTAGTACAAAACTAAACTGTTTTATAAATATCGAACAACTGGAATGAGTGGGAACCAAACTAATCAGGAATATTATTGTTAAGTGGGCTTCGCAACAGTACTCAGTGTCAGGTCAAGTCAGGCCGGACACGTGTTACCTTGTGGCAATGATCACGCTTTGCATGTCTTCTGGAACACTGATACCTTCGCTATTAGAGAGTTGATGAATTTTAGAGCCGAACTGTGTGAAAACCTGGGCTGCAGGATCATGAAGTAACACAATGTCCTCATGTGACTTCACGGGAGGGTAGTGTGATACCAAGTCAATGCAAAAAATACACTTTGAAAAACCCTGTAGTCTCAGAATTTTTTGAGATTAATTTGAGATACGAGAATTCCATCCACGTGATATGAAGGGAGATCCCACTACACTGCTTAGTTACTCACTACTACGTTCTTCAGTAATCTCCATAGCCCAACCGATTGTGACGCTTGCAAAGAGCTTGAGCCTAATTCGAAGATATGCAACAGTGCAAAACAATTTCAAAGAAAACCAATTTAGTAACCTCCGTTCTAGATATTCGCTCAAAAGGATAACACCTGTTCAGCAGCAGGCATTTGTCTGTGAGAGGTCAGAATTCAGCCAGGTTTATATAATATTACTAAGGTAGCCTCATTCGCCCGAGATGGGTTGGCACAGTTGATAGATTTGGTACGTTTATGCGGATTGAGCTGGCAGAATAATTGGTGCTCCTTGTTCTAATTCAAAAACAACAAAGAGACATTTTCATCCTCGCACCTGATCAACCAATTACGTTATATAATATAGCAATTCGGAGCCGTTCACGCCTGAAATTTTCTGATGTAGGTACAGACCACTTGGAGCTCGTAACCAGACTAACGTTGGCCTACCCCCATAGCCAAATAAAAAACCAGGGCGGACAAGAACTCGTTCGCATGCCGGGATGTTCGATGACCGATCTTAACTACCACAATGTCCGCCTTTGGTAATATTATTAGGCTACGTGTATAATATAGCTTTGTGCCGGGAGATGTGAATATCGTGTTTTTTGTTTAGTTTGGGTTTTGTTTTTTCAGTAAAGAACGGTTTTGCCCGATGATTTTGAATAACACCCCTTTCAGTTGATAGGGCAGACTCATATAGAAATGTGTATACTCTCCTCGTTTGCAAATGAAAGACTGCGCTTACAACCGGAATGTGGTTGCAGCCCTACCTCAGTATTCCATATATACACTGTAGCTATACGACTGAGGTTACCCAGAGGAATTTCGTTGATAGGGGAACCCTCTTAGGTTTAGTTGTAGAGGGCATGGATATCACTGAGACAGGAAAGTTTGAGGCTAGAATGGACAAAGATGGACTTGGTGTAATTCACTGGAAATGGTTTTTGGTGCAATTTTATTGCGCCACCCCTATTCAGGGGGCGATCACCTTAGCACTCGATAGCATTTATGTTATCAACAAAAGCACTCTTCCCTACATAGAGCAAATGGATCGTGATGTTCTTGGACATTTAACCACACTGTACATTGGTCTCCTTGTAACGTATATCTGACATATTTTCATCGCAACCTGCTCAACCAATTACAGTTATAAAATAGCAATTCCAGAGCACGTTTACATGCCTGAAATTTTCTGATGTAGGTAAACCACTGGGGCTCGTAACCAGGTAACATTGGCCTACACTCAAGCCAATATTAAACCGGATGTTCGATGACGCGATGTTCAACTACACATGTCCGCCCTTGGTAATATTATTAGGCACGGTATGATATATGTTCAGCGTGAATAGCCCCTGTCGGCTGACTTTACCATCATACTTTTCGCTGGGCTAACAATTCACGAACCTCGATTTGATTTTTTGTCACATTATTCATCGACAATGGCGTTATGATTTTGATCTTTTTGGGGATAAAATGTCAATTGGTGAGAAATTTATATTTCATTCGAGTGCACGAGAGCTCCAATCTGAAACCTCGTAATGAAACCTCGTGAACAAGATAAGTCCAGAATGCCTGGTCTGATCTTTTGAAATTCGAAACAGCTTCCTATGGGAGTCTATGAACCCCGTTTGGTGTGAATCGTGGTCAGATTTGTGGAAAAAGATTGGGATTATCATATGTAGGACACGTGGTCTCGTATCGGCTTTCTGAGCGAATGTGGCACTATGTTTTCGGGGTTCGTCATCCACGAATTGAAGTTTAGATGTTACTGGTGGCCGTGCAAAACGTGTGACCTGCTGCTGTTGTTCCGGGAACGTGAGTATCGTGTTTCTTGTTTTGTTTTGTTTTTTCATTAAAAACGGTTTTTGCCTGATGATTTTGACACACCCTTATTGGCGCGAGCAGGTACTGGAAATGTGTTAGCTTGTTGGAAACGTTTGCAATGAAAGACTGCGCCTGACACCGGGATGTGGTTGCCGCCCTCACACGCAGTATTCTCCATATATCACGTATATACTGAGGTTACACAGTGAATTCCTGGTATAAAGGGAAACCCGTCTTTACGTAATATTTTTGGTACATTTATGCGATTGGAAGCTCAGAATCATTGGTGCTCTTGTTCTATTACCGAAGGACCAAAGACATAGTTGCGTCGCAACCTGATCAACAAATTACAGTTATAAATATGCAATCGAGCACGGTTCATGCCTAAATTTTCTTATGTAGGTACAACCACTGGGGCTCGTAACCAGGTAAAGTTGGCCTACACCCATCGCCAATAATAAAACCACGGCGGACGAAACTCGTTCGCATGCCGGGATGTTCGTGACCGATGTTCAACTACCACAATGTCCGCCCTTGGTAATATTATTAGGCTACTGGTAATATCTAGTTTCGCGTGAAGAGCCCTGTCGGCTTGATTTACCTCGCCTTTAGCCTGCTAACAATTCAGAAACTCAGATTTGGATTTTTTTGTTAGAAGTCATTCCTCGACAATGGGCGTTATTATTATGATTATTTGGTGGGTACATTGGCAAAATTGTGAGAAATTCTCTTTCCCTTGGATTGATGAGCTAATACTGGTGTGTGAGTACATGACCCTATCGTTGTGGAGTAAGGGTCCAAGGTCATTTGAGGTCAAGAGAGGTCCAAGTCTGCAACCTCGTAACAAGATTCAGTCCAAACACACAAAAAAGAAGCCTGGTCCGATCAGGTTAAATTCGGTATGCAAGCTTTCTTACAGGTAGGCTACAGGAACCTGTTGTTTTTGTTGTGAATCGCGGTCAGATTGGTGGAAAAAATGGAAAAGATGTAAAACTTGACGAGTGGCAAATTTTTTTAGCTCGTTAACAAGATAACACTATCCCACCTGGAATGGGTTTTTTTTTTTTTGGAAAAAGCTATCATCCTGGTAATGGGTTCCTCCCCCATATGCAGTAACGTGGGTCTCTATTGTCTTGGGTCAGGTTAAGGTTCAATCTGAAGTAAAAAAAAATTGAAAATCTTGTTTAACAAGATAAAGTAGACTGCCCGGTCTCGATCGTTGAAATTCGGTGACCGCTTTCTTGAACGGGGTACATAACCTTTTTCTTGGTCTGGACCGCTTTTTTAGTCATGGGGAAAACTGAAAAATTGGAGGAATTGATATTTTGGCTAAATTTTGCTTGTGTACCTCGTGTACCATGAGCCAGAGCTACCAATGGACCCTAAATAAAAAAAAAATAAAAAACGAAGCCAAAAGCGTAGTGATTCCTTGACTCTTTCTGACAACCTATAGCTAGACACAGGACAAATGGAAGATTTACCAGCTCATCATGGGCAACATCGGCTGCAAATTTCACTTTTCCCCAACTAATCAATAGGGTTTTCCTATATTCTTGATACGATAGCTACACAACTAATTTCAAGGATTTGAAACCTTGGCTCTGGTGGACCTCAAAACAATATGGTTCATGTACTCAATACTCATCATGGGGACACACATACCAAGTACGAGCTTCATCCATTCACAAGCCTTAAATGGCCAAAATCTTGACTTTTTCACAATTTTCTTTTTTTGACCAGAATTACCCCCGAAATACCAGAGAAATACCATAAGAAAGCTACACACCTATTTGAACCCATCAGACCAACCATCTGGACTTCTTGTTTTCACAAGGTTTTCAGACTTTGACCTCTGGTGCCTTCAATGACATCTTACCTGACCCCTAAACAGAGGGTCCATGTACTCATCATGGGGAACACACCTAGACCGTATGAGCCTCATCCATCCAGGTGGGGTCGAGTTATCGTGTTCACCAGCCAGGTGTCACACACACACATACACACACCCAACATACACACACAACACCCACAAACACTGGCATGACTCATAATTCCTCCGATTTCGTCCAGGAATAAAAAGATAAGTTTGGTCTTTTCTAATACTCCTAAAGTTTCTAAATCGATTTACAAGCTGCAGTAACTGTCCCTCTTTTTGGCATTCAACAATCATATGTCCAAAATTACCTACCAAGAACCCCCCAAATATCCTCATTTCCCCCCAAAAAAATGACCCAACTTTAGGTATTTTCGTAAATCGACGTCGAGCCGGCGGCTCAATTCGGCCAAGTATACTAGCCCAACACAGTAACAGGCCTGCGTTATGCTAACATAGTGGGATATTGGACTGATGATATGCCAAGGCCCTATATCTGTTTGTGAGTGATTTATGGGGTATACTTTGAGAAATTAAGATAATCATTCATTCCACCCCATACTTGTATTGTGGTGGATGCAAGGATATGGGTATCACCCCGTGCAATCGCACCCCCCTTTTTTGGGGACCTGTTTCTCTCTGCAGCTGCAGAAGGGCTGTCTTTCCCTTTCAAATAGTGCTATAAAGTGACAAATTTTCAAAGACATTTCAAAGCCTAGTTGGAGATATTACTTTGCGTGCTCATTGTTTTTTTGTTACAAACAGCTAATGGTGGGGGGGGGCACATTGCCTGTTTGCCTCCCATCTGGTTGTACCCCTGCTAGCCTCTCATGTGTTGCCAGGACACTCCAAGATAACTGGATAATCAATTGCAAAACATAATGGATGAAATGCCGCGCTTCTCAGTGGCTGGGTCCACCCATAGAAAAATTCCCGGATCCATTCCTGCGCACCTTGTGCCATGAAATGGGTATTACACCTTGATTTATCTGTTTAATGTGTCAATTGCTCAAAGACTGGATGTATGTAACTCTGTAGAGCGCTTTCGTGATATTTTTACGTGTCGGCGCTATATAAATCCAAAGTATTATTATTATTTTTTTTTTTTTTCGTTTCGAGAAGTTATTTTTTTTATTATCTATATTTCAGACTGGAATTGTGAGGAGGAACCGGCGTTTCCCGAATTTTCCCACCATTGGCCCGGACAACACGCCGGGACCAGCAACTTTGCCCCAACCAGCAGCCAGGCCCCGACCAGCAGCCAGGCCCCGACCACAGCGGCCAGGCCCCGATAGCGGCCAATCCATTCCGGGGTCCACCACTAGCCGCCATGCCACCACCGCTGGCCACCACCACCCGGGCACCCACCAGGCCGCCAGGCCACCACCATCCATAGAATCTATCTAATTTTGGTGGCTTTTTACACAAAAGGTTGGTATTGTGTAATTATTGAATGAATTGGAAGAAAATGGGGGTATCATAGTCTTGCCAAAGCAAATGAAATGGGTCCTTTATCATTGCTGTTTTTCCATCTGTTTTAAATCCGAGTTAGTGAGGGATTGAGTGGCTAGATCGAGTGGGTGAGTGTTTTTTTTTTTCAGCTGACGGGTGGAATGCCCCCCCTACTAGCTCTTAGGGAACCTGGTTGACTTATAATAAACCTGAAAATACACAGCAGAAATTGTCCTTGAAGCCCATCCAACAAACCTGAATACGACGCAGAATGTTTCCCCCCTTGATCCAATTATGTATGCGCATATGTTGATTAGGCAATGAGCCCCTCTGTTTTCAATTTGACAACGCTCAACACCCACGTGATGTGGGCAGATGCAAAAACATTCTGCCTGACACTTTGCTGAACTCCTGGAATGAAAAAAGGAGGATATCATTTTTTTGGGGAAAACAAGAAAGTTTCACAGGATTGTTTCAATCGTTTATGAATATCATTTTGAAAATAACGTCATATATTCCTGATTTCAGAGGATGGACAAATTGCTCAACATGAAACAATGGTGTCTTTATTCCTACCAAATAGTTGCAATTACAAAATTAGTCCTTATGATGTGGAGAATGGTTAGGGAAATGATAATGATAGAAATATAATAATTAGCTAATTGCATATTTTGCATAAAGAGCAGCTTGGACCGCATTTTGTAGAATTTTTTGAAAACCTCAACGTATTCCAACCATTTGATATATCGGTTGCTATTGACCGAAAATAATATTTTTAGTTATGAACTGATTAAATGACACTTCTAATATTTTCACAACACTCGGGGAAATTCGAAGTGTTAACACGCTAACTCTACTCACCTAAATGAAGGAAGCTGACACTTGGAACGTGGGTTCTCCTAATGATAACATGATCCCCTTGTTTGGGGGTCAGAGCTAAGGCAAGAAAGGGCTTGTAAAGATGTTGTGACACGACTGTTAGGATGTATGACCCGTCAGGTTGAAATTAAGTATGCACTGTTCATGGGGATGTAAAATCGCAAGAAACCTAGACCGAAGCCTGTTGGGTGGAAAAGTGGAGATATTGTGAAGAATTGCTTTTTTTGCTAATAACAAGACCTCACCTGCAAGGATGAAGTTAATAATTGGTAGGAGTTCCCGAATGAGTACCACATTTACTGTTGTAAAGGGCTGTCACATGGTGCGATACGGTACGACAATTTTTATCAGACATCGAAATTAAAAAGTGTTACTACACGGGATGTCCACTAGTGCGATTACGATACGATAAGATAATTTTATCGGACGTCTGTTGAAAATATTTTGGACTTTTATCGTACGATAAATGATCAGATGCGAAACGTGCACAATCCAGCAAAGAGTATGAACGTCAAACGGGGTATTGGGGGCCGGTTGGCATAGAAAGAGGGGGTTTAGTGATCAAATTCAGAGAGCCTCATTGGCGAGGGCAGGTATTTGAAATGTGTATACTCTCCGTCGTTGCAAATGAAAGACTGCGCTTACACCGATGTGGTTGCCGCCCTACATCAGTTTCCTATATACACTGTAGGGGGTATTGACTTGAAGGTTACACAGAGAATTAGTTGTAAGGGGAACCCGTCTTAGGTTGTTGTAAGAGGGCATGGTATATCATGAGCAGGAATTGAGCTAGGAATGGGACAAAAGATGGACTTGTGATCACTGGAAATGGTTTGTGCACTTATTGCCGACACCCGATCAGGTGGCGGAATTCACCTTAGCCCTCGATGAGCAATTTATGTGAAATTGCCAACAAAATGCATCTTCCCCTACATAGAGCAAATGGAGCGTGAGTGTTCTTGAAATTTAACACACAACTGTACATGGTTTTTTTTTTTTTTTTTCCTGAAACGTAATATCTGGTACAGTATTTTAATCGCAAATCCTGATCAACAAATTACAGTGATTATAAATATAGCAATCAGAGCACGTTTAAATGCCTGAAAAGTTCTGATGTAGTACAACCACTGGGGCTCGTAACCAGGTAACATTGGCCTACACTATAGCAAGATTAAACCGGTGGGATTGTTCGATGACCGATGTTCAACTACCACGATGTCCGCCTGGAATATTATTAGGATAGGGTTTTCCATTGATATAGTTCAGCGTGAAGAGCCCCGTCGGCTGCCCATTACCCCATCATACTTCGCGGGGCAAACAATTCAGAAACCAGATTTGATTTTTGTCGAATGTATTACATCGGACAATAGGGCGTTATTATTTTGATTATTTTGGGGGATAAAGAAAATGGAGAAATTTATATTTCATCAGAGGTTAAGAGAGGACCAAGTATGAAACCTGTACTGAAACTCGTACAAGATACCAGTCCAGAATGCCTGGTCTGATCTGTTTGAATTCGATATAAGCTTCATATATGGGGGTCTAGGACCCGTTTTGGTTGTTGAATCGTGGTCAGATTTGTGGAAAAAGATGTTATTAATCATATGGATGCACACCCGTGCCAGTCTCTTGTATAGGCGGTTCTGAGCGAATGTGGCACTTAGTTCGTGGGTTCTGGCATCCAAGATTGGAAGTTGAATGTTGATGGTGGACCCGGGCCAAAACGTGGTTGACTGGACTGATGTTGGCCGCGGGGAGTGAGTATCGGGTTTCTTGTTTTGTTTTGTTTTTTCATTAAAGAACGGTTTTGCCTGTATGATTTTTTTTGACACACCCCTCATTTGGCGAGAGCAGGTATGGAAATGTGTGTCTAGCGTGTTGGAAACGTTTGCAAAATTGAAAAGACTGCGCCTGAACCGATGTGGTTGCCGCCCTTACACTCAGTTTTCCATATATACAAGGTATATATGAGTTACACAGTGGCACCCATCCTGGTATAAGGGACTATTCTTTCGTGTCATGTTTGTTACAACAGCAATGGCCGGGGGTGGGGGGGGCCCATGCCGTTGCTCCCAATCTGGTGTGTACCCTGCTTAGCCTTCAGTTTGCAGGACACGCCAATGATAACTGGATATCAATTGCAAAAAATGGATGAAAATAGCCGCGCTTCTCAGGGCTGGGTCCACCCCATAGAATTCCCGGATCCATTCCTGCGCACCTGTCCATGAAATGGGTATTACACCTGATTTATCTGTAAGGTCAAGCCTCAAGACGTATGTATGGAAATATGTAGAGCGCTTCGTGAATTTTTACGTAAGGCGCTAACTAAATCCAAAGTATTATTATTATTTTTTCGTTTCGGAGAAGTTCATTTTTTTTATATATAGATTTCAGACTGGAATTGTGGAAGGAGGAACCGGAGTTTTCCCGAAGGTCCCCACAGTGGCAGCGACCAAACCCCCCCACGCCGGAAACCAGCCAGCTTTGCCCCAACCAGAGCACAGCCAGCCCCGACCAGCAGCCAGCCCCGACCAGCAAGCGGCCAGGCCCGAATAGCGGCAGCATTCGGGGTCCCACCACGAGCCGCCAGGCCACCGCCGCGGGGCCACCACCACCCGGGCCACCACCAGCGCCAGGCACCACCAATCATTGAATCTATCTGTATATTTTGTGCCTTTTTACACAAAAGGTGGGTATGTGTATTATTCAGAATTGGGGAGAATGGGGAATACATAGTCTTGCCCAAAGCAAATGAAATGTCATTTATCAGTGATTGTTTCCCATCTGTTGTAAATACGAAGGAGTGAGGAAGTGAGTGAGAGAGTGATGTGAGATGAGTGTTTCAGTGACTGGGTGGATTGATGACTAGTGCGAGGACTGGTTGGACTAGTATGAAGAATAACAGACCAGAAATGTCCTGAAGCCGTCCAGAACAACCTGAATAGGACGCAGAAGTTTGCCAGTAGCCAATTATGTGATGCGCATATGTAATAGGCAATGAGCCCTGTTTTCCATTTGAAATCTCAAACACCACAGTAATGTGGAGATGGCAAGAAACAGTCGGCGACACTTGCTGCACTCCTGGAGTGAGTATGAAAAAAGGGAGGATACTCATTTTTTTTGGGGAAAACAAAGGTGAAAGTTTCAGGATTTTCAATCGTTTATGATATTCATTTTGAAAATAACGTCATATATTCCCTGAGTCAGAGGTTATGACCATGGCTCAAACATAACACAATGGTGTCTTTATTCCTACCAAATAGTTGCAATTACAAAATTAGTCCTTATGATGTGGAGGAATGGTAGGGAAATGATAATGAAAGAAATTAATAATTAGCTTAATTTGTATTTCATACAATTCAGCTTGACGCCATTTTGTTGTAGCATTTTTTTGAAACCTCAACGTATTTGTTCCAACCTATTGATGATAGGTTGCTATTGACGAAAAAAGTTATTTTTAAGTTATAAACTGATTAAAAGACACTCTAATATTTCACAACACTCGGAATTCGAAAGGGTTAACACGATAAACTCTACTCCACCTAAATGAAGGAAGATGACACTCCCCCCCCCCCCCCCCCCCTGGAACGTGGGTTCTCCATAATGATGACAGGATCCCTTGTTTGTGGGTCATCAGAGCTAAGGTCAAGAAAGGTCTGATAAAGATTGTTGACACGACTGTTTAGAAGTCGGACCCAGTCAGGTTGAAATTAAGTATGCAGCCTTTTCATGGGGAGGTACAACTCGCAAAGAAACCTAGACAGAAGGGGGCCTGTTTGGGTGGAAAAAAGTGGAGATATTGTGAAGAATTCTGCTTTTTTTTGCTTAATACAAGACCCTCACCTGCATGAATGCAGTTCCCTACTTGGTATGTGAGTTCCCGAAATGCGTACCACATTATGTTGTAAAGGGATGTTCACACTGGTGCGATACGGTACGACAATTTTATCAGAAATCGAATTAACAAAAGTGGTTACGTACAACGGGGTGTTCACACTAGTGCGGATACGATACGATACGAATAATGTGATTCGGACGTCATGTTGAAAATATTGGACTTTTAGCCGATACGATAATAAATTTATTCAGATGCGATAACTTGACAATCCAGCAAAAGCAAGAGTATGGAACGTCAAAACGGCTATTGGGGGACGTTTGGCATAGAAAGTGGGTTTTAGTGATCAAATCAGAGAGACTTTGATGAACGTTTCAGGGCAGGACATGGGCATCTGAGTGGGCTGCTCGACCACATTTGCTCGACATACATAGGACTAAAAAACATGATTTTACTCGATTCCACATTGCCTTCCTACAATATGGCAATAGTTAGGGGACCAGAGAGAACATGGGAGGGCGTGTTGCGTCGGTCACAAGTATCTATACCCGCAAAAGCAGGAGGTATGCGGTTGATAGTGAGTGGATGGGGGGCGGAGGAATGATGTAGCGGCTATCGTGAGGACAGGGGAGGCAGTTAGAAGTTCTTAGTTGGAAGGTTTTACGGAGTCTCCCGGAGGAGCATCCACAGCCTTACGTCTTGACGGGAACTTTACCCTAAACCTCTTGTGAAGAACGAGGCACGGAAATAAAAGAGGGAGGCAACGATAATAAGTATCGGGGGAGAGTATAAGGTCGATCTAACGCCAAGTTAGGGATGTCTTGCAGGTCACAGTGGGAAAAGTAGTAGGGACAAGGGGGAGCCGCGTACGCATTATTTTTCTGACATACTTGTTCTGAGCAGAGTAGTAACAATGTTCTCAGCTAATTGTGCTCCCAGTCTTCTATACTATAGTAGGCCGTGGATGCTCATCGTTGGACTGAGGCGGAGAATGAATGCCTCGTAATGCCTTCTGGTTACCTCACTCGCCATATCTGTATACCGCTGCCAAGAATGGGTGTCCAACGAAAGTGTAGGCGGGGAGGCGGAGATGGTGAGGTCAGTGCCTGATTCGGATCGTCAACTGCCGCTCTTTTGGCATATAGCACGCCTATCGGTGGACGATCCGTTTTCACCGTGTTCTTCTAATCGGACATCTGGGTTAAGGCGCCGCCAGGGCCTGGGCTAGTAGCACATGGTTGGTGCAGTGTGCGCGGGTGGGGTTACCTCGGAGAGTTAGGTAGAAGAGTCAGGCTGGGTGGTTGGAAGCGGTGGGTGAATGCGGCTAAGTGCCTTCCAGGCAGGCGCCCCCCATGAAGTATTTTGGGCAAAATGAATCGTGAGGCAAATATGTATGGGATGAAGGTTCAGTGATGTAAAGGAGTGGTTGGAAAGTCGACAGCAGCGTGTAGTTTCAAATGGAACCGCTCACGCTGGACAAAAGGTCAGTCCTAGGACCTGTGTGCTTCACTATGTACAGAACTATGCACCTTGTGCGCGTGCGCTCCGAAATCAGCAAATTCACAGACGACACCGAAAGCGTGTGCCCAGTACATGATAGAGATCAAAAAACACTACAGCCCGCTTGGACGGATTGCTGACATGGTCAGAAAAAATGGCTAATTAGGTTCGAGCAAAAACAAATTCAATCATGAATTCGTTATGGAAACTCAAATTACATTATGGGAGAGAAGGATTGAAATCAACGAAGAAGGGGACAGAACGATGACATTTAACAGACCAGTGTGCCGAAGCAACATAGAAAGCCAACAAAGTCTGACAAAATAGTGGGTATTATTGAACGAACTTTACTACTTTGATCAAAAGTGATATTGAATTTGTACAAATCTCTTGTGAAGCCTCACCTGGACTATATTATACTAGTATGGAAGCCATATTTTGATATATTGGAAAGCGTTCATCGTAGAATGACAAAATTGATACCAGGAATGAGAGATAAATCCTATGAGGAGAGATTTAAATCATTATGACTGATTAAGACAGAACATCGTCACCGTTACACGTTCCTTATACTATCAACAGTATAAGTTTTCCAATCAATATTGACAACCATGTGGAGATTGTAGAAGATAGTAAAAGCAGAGGGAATTCCAAGAGCGAGAAGATTAGAAGTGAGGAGAAATTCCTTCTTTGACAAATCCTGGAAACATGGAACGAATTGCAGAAGAGACAGTTACAAGCCCGAACACTGAACACATTCAAGAAAGGACTTAGGAAAATGTGGGGATCTTTAAGTCATAAGACCTTCTTATTCGGCATAGCCCTTCTATCTATCAAAAACCTCATTGGGGACAAGCGAGCAAATGGCCATCCATCGGTAAACGAGAACAAGTAATCAAGGTGCCCCTAGTTACGACGCGTCCCCTACAATTACCAGAGAGACGCAGCTTCGAATTGCCTTCGAATTACATATTCGTGGATATTCACAATTCTGCTTGACAATCCTATTCCGAGGCGAACCGAATAGGAACCGGTTACCCCTCTCAACTCAACTCCGCCCACCACTTTCCTCTCCGTTATGGTAGGCGCCGGTGCGACACCTCCGATAAAACATCGCACTAGTGTAACAGTCCATCCAATAAAATTATTTTTAAATTATCAGTTTGTAAGGATGTGCGTTGAAAAAGCTTTAGCTTGACAAACCAGGGTCGTCGAGTCATCACTAAATCACTAAACCTTTGACTTTTTTTTTTCGTTGTTATTATTATTATTATTATATTATTTTTAATTTTCAGGAAAACCATGTCAAGAACAAGCGCAGCAGTCACATTCAAATCACCCCGAAGAAAGAGGAGCCTGGCAGTTCCGTTTACGATGATGAGCAAGTATCGACGACCATTCTCTATGTGATTATTTTCTCCCCTCTCTCATTTTGGGGGAGAGTAATCGCTCCTAACCATTGTATTGTGGTTAAAAACCATCAATACTAAAGATACAAGGTCAGATTGAATTTTGGGTCACTTCGGGTTGGTGTACAACCACTCGTCAGCCCACCGTGACCACAGCGTTGGAAAATGTGCCTTTGAGTCCAACACGACCATACATACTGAAATAGTTTGTTGAGGGTCTGCCCCACCAAATTCGGAAGATAAGTAAACCTATCCTGTTGAAACATCCAGGAATCGATACATGCCAAGGGCACGCTGCGGAAATTCTGGCATCTGATTCAAGTCGTAGTTGGTTAAATATCTTGTTGTGTGATGATGGTGACAGTGGAGCCGACGGTAATTGCAGCTTTAGTAACTACAACTTGTCTACACAAATCATGGCAAGGTATTACAACCCTTAGAAGTAGTCAAATGCAGTTTCAAAAGTGATAGCAAGTGGTACATATATGTAGATGTGTGAGTCCTTAACGTTTTTCACAGATTTTTTAAAAAACTTCTGTTTCACTTCTTCTGCAGAAGTAGCGGTGAAATTCCAAGACACTGGAAGGAGGTCGCTCGTCACTAAAAGTTGAATAAGCAAGTCCTATCTTAAATCGAGGAATCAATCCCCGAAACGTTGAAGAACTCAGTCCAGATGTTACGACGCTGGAGGGAAAACAACGGAAGTGGTTCCAGCTACAGGTTACTTGCCGACGCTCTGATGCGATCAGGGAGGAAAGATCTGCAGGAGGAGGTTTTTCCAAAAGGTAAGCACATTCCTTGTGTGCAGACTTCTGTAGTAAAAGGTACAACTCCCAAAAATCCTAGCCCCCCCTAAAATTGGACCAGGAGTCTAATCAGAAGGAGGCTACCAGGGAACGGATCGAAGACACGCAATAGTGTATGACCAGAGAGGACAGTGGAGGGTCGTTTTGCGTCGGCGTCCACCAGTATCATGTCAATGCAAACAAAAGCAGGAGGTCATGTGTTGGATTAGTGAGTGGCCGGGGGGAGGGGGATGTACGGCTATTCGAGATGGACAGGGTGGCAGTAGAATTTCTTAGATGGAAGTGGACGGAAGTATTCCCCGGGGATTCATCCTAGGACGTCTTGACTGGAACTTCAACCCTAACCTTCATGTGAAGAACGAGCAGTGAATAAAACGATATAAGCTACGGCGAGGGTATAATGTCTATCTAAAACGCTAAGTTAATGAATGTCTTCAGGTCATAGGAAAGTAGTAGTTACACAGGTGAGCCGTACTATATTTTCGTAGCTCATGGGTGGTGCAGCTGCGCAGGTACCTCGGATAGATTATGCCGACCAAGCTATTCCGAGGCGACAGAAGGGAAAACGTGTACTTTCTTCAGCTCAACTCCCACCACTTTCCCTCTCCGTTATTGTACAGCGCCGGGCGACACATCCGATAAAACTACGCAACTAGTGTGAACATCCCCTCCGAAACAAAAAAACAAAATCATATTATTCATTGTAACATGTGGCTTTGAAATGCCTTCTTGATCAACGCCCAGGATCAGTCCGGAATTACTAAACATTTGCCTTTTTCTTGGTTTTTACTATTATTATTATTAGTTCATTTCCAGGAAACAACTGTCAGAAACAGCTAAGTCAATTACAAATCACTCCCGAAGAAAAGAGGCTGACAGTTCCGTTTACGTAGCACGTTACCGCGACCTCTATAATGTAGTGATTTTTTTCCCCTCTCTCATTTGGGGGGGAGAATCCGCTCCTACCCATTGTATGGTTAACCATCAATCACTAAAAATATACGAAATGTCAGATTGATATTTTGGGCACTTCTGGGTTGGTTACACCACTCGTCAGCCCCTTGAACCACAGCGCTGGGAAATGCCTTTGAGTCCAACACGACCATCTATACCTCGAAATAGTTTGTTGAGGGTCTGCCCCACCAAATTCGGAGTCAGTATACCATCCTTTTGAAACATCCAGAAATCGATTACATGCCAAGGTCACGGCTGCTGAAATTTTGGCATCTGATTCAAGTCTATTGGTTAAATATCTTTTTGTTTTGTGATGGAGGGTTGACAGTGGAGCGACGGGTATTGCCAGCTTAAGTACACACTTCTACAACAAAAATCATGGCTAGGTATTACAGGACTCCTGTAACAGTATTCAATATGCGTTTCACAAAAGTGGATAGCAAAGTGTACAATATATGTTATGTGGAGTCCTTAACGGTTATTCACAGAGTTTTTTCCTAAAAAACTGCGTTTTCACTTCTGCAGGGAAGTAGCCGTGAAATTCCAAGACACTGGAAGGAGGTCGCTCGTCAACTAAAAGTTGAAGAAGCAGTCCTAGAATGAATCGAGGGAAATCATCCCGACACGTTGCAAGAGCATCAGTCCAGATGTGACGACGCTGGAGGGAAAACAACGGAAGTGGGTTCAGCTACAGTTACTTGCCGACTCTCTGATTTGCGATCAGGGAGGAAAGATCTGCAGGAAGAGGTTTTTCGAAAAGAGCACATTTCTTTCTTGTGTGCAGACTATCTTAGTAAAAGTGGACACCTCCTCCCAAAAAAAATTCCGTAGCCATATTGACCATGAGTCGAATCGAATGATGCGCCTACCAGGGAACGGATCGAAGACACGCAATAGTAGTATGACCCAGAAGGACATTGTGAGGAGCGTGTTGCGTCGGCGTCCACCAAGTATCATGTAACATGCAAACAAAAAGCAGGGTAGTGGTTGATAGTGAGTGGGCCCGGGGGGAGGGGGATGTAGCGGCTATTCGAGAGGACAGGGAGGCCGTAGAATTTTCTTGGAATGGAAGGTGTAACGGAATTTCCCCGGAGGATCATCCCTAGTATGCCGACTTTCTTGACGGGCACTTTCACCCTAACCTTCATGTGAAAGTAAACGAGCAGGGAATAAAACGATATGCTATCGGCCGAGGGTATAAGTCGATCTAACGCTAAGTTAATGATTTCTTGCAGGTCAGTGCATGAAGTATAGGGTACACATGTGGAGCCCGTACGTATTATTTTTCGAGCTCTGGTTGGTGATCTGCGCATGTACGTCGGAGAGATTTAATGCCGACCACGCTATTTCCGAGGCGACAGAAGGGGAAAACGTGTATATTTCTCAGCTCAACTCCACCACTTCTCCGGTATGGTAAGCGCCTGTGCGACACATCCGATAACGATTCGGGCCCACTAGTGTTACAGCCATCCGAAAAAAAAAACAAATAAAAATTCTTGTAAGCAGTGGGGTTGAAATGCTTAGCTTGATCAAGCCAGGATCAGTCAATGAATTACTAAACCTTTGACTTTTTCTTGTTAATTACTAGTATTATTTATTCTTATTGTTATCCAAGGAAAACAACTGTCAGCAACAAGCGAGTCAATTACAAACATACTGATCACTATCCCCGAGAAAGAGGAGGCGGACAGTTCCGTTTACGATGAGCAAGTTACCGACGACATTCTCTATGTGAGTGATTTTCCCCTCTCTCATTTGGGGTGAAGCATTAATCGCTCCTACCCATTGTATTGGTTTAACCATCAATACTAAAAGATCAGGGATGGTCAGAATTGATCTTGTGGGCACTTCTGGGTTGGTGTACAACAACTCGTCAGCCACCTGTGGACACAAGCTTGGAAAATTCCTTTTGATGTCCAACACTACCATAACCATAAACTCTAAATAGTTTGTTGGAGGGTCTGCCCCACCAAATTTTCGGAAGTAAGTATACCTATCCTGTTGAAACATCCAGGAATCGATACATGCCAAGGGCACGCTGCTGAAATTTTGGCATCTGATTCAAGTCGTATTGGTTTAAATAATCTTTGTAGTTGTGATGATGGACAGTGGAGCCGACGGGAATTGCAGCTAAGTCTACACTTCTACCACAAATCATATGGCTAAGGTATTAACTCCTGTATACAGATTCAAATCTTTCAAAAGTGATAGCAAGTAGTAGCTATATGTAGATGTGTGAGTCCTTAACGTTATTTACAGAGTTTTTCTAAGAACTTTCGTTTCACTCCTTCTGCATGATTCGCCGGTGAACTTCCAAGCACTGGAAGAAGGTCGCTCGTCAACGAAAAGTTAAAGAAACAGTCCTAGATAAAATCGAGGCCAATCATCCCCGAAACGTTGAAGAAGCATCATCCAGCTTTGCGGAACGCTGGAGGGAAAACAACGAGTGGTTCCAGCTCAGGGTACTACTTGCCGACGCTCTGATGCGAACATCATGGAGAAGGATCTGCAGGAGGAGGTTTTTCGAAAAGGTAAGCACATTTCTTGTGTGCAGACTATCATGTAGTAAAAGGTACACGCCCAAAATCCTAGCCATCTATTGACCAGGAGTCGAATCGAATGAGCGCCTACCAGGACGATCGAAGACACGCAATAGTAGTATGACCAGATAGGACATTGTGAGGGCTTGTTGCGTCGGCGTCCACCAAGTATCATGTAACTGCAACAAAATCAGGGGTAATGTGGTGGATAGTGTGTGGGCCGGGGGGAGGGGGATGGAGCGGCTCTCGAGACGGACAGGAGGCAGTAAAAGTTTCTTAGATGGAAGGTGTACACGGAATTTTCCCCGGAGGGATCATCCATAGCCGGACGTCTTGACGGTAAACTTCACCCAACCTTCATGTGAAGAACGAGAAGGGATAAACATAATAAGCAATCGGCGAGGGTATAATGTCGATCTGAACGGCTAAGTAATGATGTCTTCATGGTCTTGAGGTAAAGTAGTAGGGTTACAACAGGGAGCCGTACTATTATTTTCGTAGCTCATGGTTGGTGGCAGCTGCTCGCAGGTACCCGCGGAGAGATTATGCCGACCCAGCTATTCCGAGGCGACAGAGGGGAACGTTATCCTTTTCGCACTCCACCTACTCCCCCACTTTCTCCGTTAGGTAGCGCCGGTGGACCAAGCCGATAAAACTATCGCACTAGTGTGACAGTCCATCCGAAAAAAAAAAAAAATCTATTATTCATTGTAGCCATGTGGGTTGAAAATGCTTAGCTTGATCAGAGCCAGAGCCGTCCAGGAATTACTAAACCTTTGACATTATTCTTGTTATTACTATTATTATTAGTATGGTTATTTCCAGGAAACAACTGTCAGAAACACGAAGTCAATTACATCACTCCCGAAGAAGAGGGGCTGACAGTTCCGTTTACGATGAGCAGTTCCGAGACATTCTCTATGTGAAGTGATTTTCCCTCTCCTCTTTGGTGAGAGTAATCGCTCCTAAACCCATTGTATTGGTTAAACCATCAATACTAAAATATACAAATGTCATATTGATATTTGGGCACTTCTGGTTGGTGTACACCCACTCGTCCCCACCTTTGACCACAATCGTTTGGGAAAATCCTTTGCGTCCACACGGAACCATACTATAACTCGAAATATTTTGTTGAGGTCTGCCCCACCAAATGCGGAAGATAAGATTAAGTAATACCTATCCTGTTTGAAGAAAACATCCAGGAATCTAAGACATGCCAAGGGCACGCCTGCTGAAATTTTGTCATCTGATTCAGTCGTGTTGGTTAAACATCTTTGTAGTTGTTATGGATGTGACAGTGGAGCTGACGGGTATTGCGCTTAAGTACTCTACCTTCTACAACCAAATCATGGCTAAGGTATAAACAGCGTCCTGTGACAGTATTCAACTTCTTTCACAAAGTGATAGCCAAGTGTACATATAGGTAGATGTTGCGTCCCTAACGTTATTTCATAGTTTTTCTAAAAACTCTGTTTACTTCTGCAAGAAGTAGCCGGTGAAATTTCCCAGACACTGGAAGGAGGGTCGCTTCGTCAACTGAAAGTTAAGAAACATTCCTCGATAAAATCGAAGGCCAATCATCCCCGAACGTTAAGAAGCATCAGTCCCGATGTTACACACTGGAAGGAAACAACGAGTAGCGCCAGCTACAGGCTACTGGCGACCCCCTTGTGCGATCAGGGAGGAAAATCTGCAGGAGGAGGTTTTTCGAAAAGGTAAGCACATTTCTTGTGTGCCGACTATCTGTAGTAAAAGGTACACTCCCAAAAATCTATCCATATTGACCAGGAGTCCGAATCGGGAATGAGCGCCTACCAGGGAACGGATCGAAGACACGCAATAGTAGTATGACCAGAGAGGACATTGTGAGGATCGTGTTGCGGTCTTCGGCCGTCCACCAAGTCATCATGTAACCGCACACAAAAGCAGGAGTATGTGGTTGATAGTGAGTGGCCGGGGGTAGGGGGATGTAGCGGCTATTCGAGAGGGACAGGGAGGAGTAGAATTCCTTAGATGGAAGGTGTACGGAAGTTCCCCGGCGGGATCATCCCTAGCCGGACGTCTTGAGACCGGGAACTTCACCCTAACCTTCATGTGAAGAACGAGGCAGGAATAAAACGATAATACGCGTAATCGCATGAGTGTATAATGTCGATCTAACGCCTAAGTAATGATGTCTTGCAGGTACAGTGAGGAAAGTAGTAGGGTACCCAGTGGAGCCGGCGTAATTATTTTCGTAGCTCATGGGGGTGCAGCTGCGCAGGGTACATCGGAGAGCTTATGCCGACCAAGCTATTCCGAGGCGAGAAGAAGGGGAAAACGTGTATCTTTCTCAGCTCAACTCCCACCATTTTCTCTCCGTTTATGGTAAGCGCCGGTGCGACACCACATCGATTAAAACTTCGCCTATGTGACCATCATCCGAAAACAAAAAAAAAAAAATCATATTATTCATTGTAAGCATGTGGCTTGAAATGCTTAGCTGATCAAGCCAGGATCAGTCAGGAATTACTAAACCTTTGACTTTTGTTCTTGTTATTACTATTATATTATTATTGGGTTATTTCCGGAAAACAACTGTCCAGAAACACGAAGTCAATTACATCCCTCCCGAGAAAGAGGAGGCTGACAGTTCCGTTTACGATAGCAATAGTTACCGACCGACCTACATTCTCTATGTGAGTGATTTTCCCCTCTCCTCATTTTGGGGGAGAGTAATCGCTCCTACCCATTGTCGGTTAAATAAACCATCCAATACTAAATAAATACAATGTCAATTGATATTTTGGGCACTTCTGGGTTGGTGTACAACCACTCGTCAGCCACCTTTGACCACAGCGTTGGGAAAATGCCTTTGAGTCCAACACGACCATACTATAACTCGAAATAGTTTGTTGAGGGTCTGCCCACCACATTCGGAAGATAAGATAAGTAATACTATCCGGTTGAAACATCCAGGCTCGAATACATGCCAAGGCCACGCTGCTGAAATTTTGTCATCGATTCAAAGTCGTAGTTGGTTACACCTCCTTTGTAGTTGTGATGGATGGTGCCAGTGGAGCCGACGGGTTGCAGCTTGTACTACCCTTCTAAACCAAACCATCATGGCTAAGGTATTACACTCCTGTAGACAGTATTCAAATGCGTTTCAAAAGTGATAGCAAAGTGTAATATTAAGGCAGAGTTTGAGGTCCTTAACAGTTATTTACAGAGTTTTTCTCTCAAACTTCTGTTTTACTAACTTCTGCATGAAGTAGCGCGCCGGGTGAAATTCCAAGACACTGGAAGGAGGTCGCTCGTCACCTGAAAGTTAAAGAAACAGTCCTAGATAAAATCGAGGCCAATCATCCCCGAAACTTAAAGAACATCAGTCCAGATTTTACGACCTGGAAGAAAACAACAGGAAGTATGCGCCAGCTACAGGCTACTACTTGGCGCACCCTTGTGCATCAGGGAGGAAAGATCTGCAAGAGAAAGTTTTCGGAAAGAGTAAGCAATCTTTCTCTGTGCAAAGAATAACTGTATAAAAGATACACACTCCGAAACATCCTAGCCAAATTGACCACTTGTCGAATCGAATGAAGCGCCTACCAGGGAAACGGACCGAAGACAAACGATAGATTGATTCATAACAATACTTCCTGTTCAAATGAAGTATGAACATAATTCTAGTCCAAAATATCTAACAAGTACAAATCTTTGCATGAAATTTGGCACGACGTCAACAGATGGAAACTCTGGAAAACTTTGGACATGCTACCTCGCAAACTGTATTTAGCTATAAGGTTCATGGTCTACAAAATATAGAAGTACAGAGATTGGTTTTGTCTGTTAGTAACAATCAGAGCAAAATTTCAAAAGATACATTATCTTTACCAATTGTTCCATCGACACTGGTAAAGAACATGTTTAGCTCTAGTAACCATTTATCCCTTTGCAATTGGGCCACTGCCTGGATGGACAGCGCCATATTGCTGCCATAATCAAGGATCCCCGACGGGATCTACATTCCGGTTTCCATCGCCCTGACACGAAACCCTCATACTCATACACTAAAGTCCTTCCAACTCAACCTGGAATTCAAGGCTTTCAGTTTCAATTCTAATTCGATCCCCTCGCATCCTCTCCGCATCTTGCCCACCCTCTGTTTCAACGTGTTATCATTTAGAGGGGCATTCTTCCTCTCGTGTGTGACCTCACAGATTTATATAAACAAGGCGATCGCCCCCAGTGTCTCGCGCGTGGTTTGGCGGCGATCAGTGGTTTCTTCCTATAGTCACCATGAAAACAATTACAACGCATTTCATGTGTTGCCTTAATCTTTTGGCATTAGCATTTAACAGAAACAGCCTACTAATCAGTGGCCCAAATTAGACACAATATTTAACTACCTATTGAACCATTTTCCTCAATTAAAATTTTCGACGCCCCATGGTGGACCCACCGACATACCCAGCGATCCCCCATGAAAATCGAACAACTTCGAATTTTGATTTTTTTGAATTTTTTGAACCATGCAAAATAGACAACACTGAATACCTCCCGTGAACAATCCAGTCTATGTATAAAAATGTTGGAGAGTAATTAAGCCATCTATACCAATTTTCCCAAAAATCACTGCCGCGAACTTCGAAATGATGCAAATGAGCCAGCGTTGAATACCTTCCAGTTTGGCCCGTGAGTCCATTGATGAAAAAAATGGAAATCAAGGTAAACAATACTCACCAGTTTCATGGAAATTCAGCAACTTCAAGAGTTTGCATAATTATGCAAAGTGAATGCATTGAATGACCTTAAATATTGACCTCCGAATCTTATTTACAAGTTTTGGACAGAAGGTAGACCATATTCACCAAGTTTCGTGAACTTTCCGACAAGGCTTTTGCATTTTGCATTAATTATGCAAGATTAGACACTTCATTGCATTTTTTTATAGCTGAAATTCTAATCAGCTTCATCACTTATATCCTGCACCTATGTGCCAAACCAAGACACTATAGCACTCCTCTTCATCCGTAATCTTGCATCCAACCATAAACATAAATAACATGAAAATAGCTAATCACCTTGCTTATCAGTGACTTTTGTGCCCAAATACTAATCAAAATCGTGATCACCCAACCCCGATCTACATACAAATTCATTCAAAATCGTTCTCAAAATCGTTTCCGGAGAAATATTCAACGAGGAAATGGGACGGACATACACACACACACACGCGCGAGCGCGCCGCGCACACATACATACACTCACACACGCGTCCAAGTAATCGATATTCTCTCTTCGTGAACATAACTGATAAATGTAAGTCCTGCAATGAATATGTATATGAGTCAGTTTCACTTAGTTACAGTATTTTAGGTGAAGAATACAAATACTGAAATGTTATATATTATATATATATAAAGAATGTCAGACTGTGAGCTATATTTATTGTTATATGGAATTGTACATATAGTTTCGTTATATTGCTATTTCCCTCTGTATCCCCCTCTCCATAACACAACTCTCTAAATGTGCGTCGTTGCAATACTTCCCAGTGAACGTGGATGGGAAATGAGCATATTGGGTATTTTAACTGCTTCACGGTAGCTTTTGTTAACCGTCAATCACTTGCAATATTGAAGTGACAAACCCAGAAGTCCCACACAGTTTATAAAATTGAAAGAGCATGCTTATTGCTGAACATGCCGAAAAAAGCAGGCCTTTCCGTTTTATTGGATTGAATGCATTTTTGGGCGCTCCTGATATACCGTTCGAGCGATGCACCCCTCACATTGTGGACATGGCCACTGGTGACAACACAACCCGCTCATTCGACCTTGAACGACGTCAGAATAACCATCAATATTTTCGTTTGTATCGTCTAGGAGTAACTTTCGTGTAAAAACCACCCCCAACATCCCTATTGAGAACGGATTCCCCGTGAGAAGTCCGTGTTAATCGCATTGAACGCGGCGTCGAACGCGTCTGAGCTGTGGAGTCTTGAAGAGAGAAAGGGGTCAAACGTGGACCAAGACCCTCTTGCCGTGCAGACCTCACGGGTGATAAGATTTGATGTAACTTCAATTGACGGGAGCGAAGAACAAGTTGGAGTACACAGATGAGCGGTTCACCGCAGTTGACCAGGGAGTGAGGCACCCGGCCCTTCAGGGCACCTGAGGTGTAAGGAGGCACTGTGGTCCGGAAAACGCAGAACTCTGATAACGAGTTTTGGCCTCTCAATGAGACGGAGGTTCGTAGCAGACTACTTGGCAGTCACTGGGCCGCGAAAGACTTGGCTTTTGCCCCCCCCCGCTCCGCCCGCCACACAGACTGGCCTCCTTTCACAGCTTCATACCGATTGCATTCCGTTATAAATTGGAGAGAACTGGTGATGACATTTCTCGTAATAACGCACTCGACAAGGAAGGTCGTGGTTTTGATATGCCACGGTTAGAGAGACGATTCATGAACCACAGTTATCAAAAAAACCTGCAAGAGGCATTGCATTTTCCGCAGTAGGTGAGGCAGACAAATTGAGTGATACTTCGCTGTTATCAGACTTTAGCATGGTATCAATGACGTTGATAACTGTACTCGACTTGAGAACAGAATTGAAGATACGAGGGAAACATCCAATATTCACAGGATGAGATGTTGCATAGAAGGAGGTGGTCCAGTCACACTAAATAACCAGGTTTAGTTGACGGCAGACGTTTGAAGACGTGAAGGTACACTGGCATGCATGTGTGTGACCGCCGTAGAGAAGATTACATTCTTTGAGCTCATGTAGCTACTCCGTGGTCATTTTAATACGGTGAAGAGGATGGAACATCAGCGCAAAGGCAGATACTGGTCGATCAATACTTGTTGACATGAACTGAGTGACTAAGCGATGAACCGTATAAAATCTCAGAGTGCTTCCCAAACCCGCAGCTGGCGATATAGTGTCAAAAATAATGTTCCCCGAATCTGCTCAAAGATGGGGTCGGCCTATATGCAAGTCTCGATTGCCTTGAATCATCTCAGTTAATTCGCACTGATATTGGAGTTTTGATGAATCGAGGAAATTAATCGTGATGCCGTTTCGTCGATGCCGGGACACCACCGTCTCTTCTCCGAAGTTTAACATAAGAGGAATGATGGGTCTCCGGCGGGGTGGCCGGTGGCTATACTTTCCCTGGATATGATGACGTGAATAATAGCTGGACACTTTAGAACTTGCATTAATAGACTTGATTCAACTGTTTGAATGACATAAAAGAAGAAACACTCGCAATTTCAACCCTCCTGATATGTTTGTCTATAGTACGGGGGTGCCAGTCATCATCGTGGCGGTTGTGCGATGTTTATTAGGGATTAGGTAAGGAAGATATTGCTGTTGTTGACTGGCCTTCAATGAACCATATTGTTTTTAGCTGAAGTCACTTCCTCACCTTGAGTATTGTTTGTTACTGCACCAAATAATTACCATCTCTGAATCTACTGGGTGTTCTGCTTTGGCGAATCGAATAATAATTCTGATATCTCAATAAACTCTAGTGGCGATATGAATTGGTCCTTCCGGTAACTTTGCGCCCCAATTTCTTTCGTGTGGAGATGCAGACGGGACCTGGTGTTTCGTAACGTAGCTGATCTCTCAAAACCTCCGAATCAAAAGGAAAATCTTTTATGTTCGTTGTCCCCGATATACCTGATCGTAGCTTTCTAGACCGTTTGTGTTTTGCAACCAGGAAGCCAAGTGGCTTAGTGTTCCCCATGACTGGCCTCATGACCTCTCAGTTTGTTATCCTCAGATTACCTTTGCGCAAGGTATAGTGATTGTGTACTCATTATGGGACACATCAACTCTGCAGTGTCAGTATAGCTTCATCCAACCAGTGGGGGTCGCGTTATGCTCTTTACAAGCCTGAAATTACCCAAATAATCAATTTTTCAATGTTTTCCCAGTTTCCCCAAAATACCGCTGGTCTACACTCACAAACAAGATACTCGTACTCCCACAAGAAGCTACCCACAATTCCAACTTGATTGACCAGCGTTCATGACTTATCCTCTCTCATCCCACAAGATTTTCACGACTCTGTCCTTAAGGTCTCGGATGACTCTAATCTACCCAAAACAATATGAGAGCATGTTTTCATTATGGAGAACCCACGCACAGCTACACACCAAGTTTCAACTTGATTGGAGACAAGCGTTCTGGACTATCTATTCACCTCAATGAGGACCTTAGACCCGAGATCCATCTGGTATCATGTCTCCTTAGAGGAACCACATATCAAGTATGAGCTCCAGATGGGGTCAAGGAATGGAGCGTGGTGTCCTAATTGGTAAGTGTCGAGCTGTAACCCAGAGGTTATGAGTCGAGCTTCCCGTTGGTACCTTAGCACGGTACTTTATTCCCGCTTGCTCTCTCCACCCAGGTGGTAAAAATGGGGACCGTGAGTATCAGAACACACGTTGCGCTGATTTCATCTGCCCGTCCGCGTTAATCTCCGGGATTGTCAGAGTGCTGCTGGTCATATGATCGGGTCAATGTCTATAAAAGCCTTTGAGGCACGTTCGGTGGTAAAGCGCTATATAAGAACTTTTGACATCATCATTCATTAATACCCTTCACGGCTGAAATGCCCAAAATATCAAGTTTAAACATTTTCCATCTTCCCCACAAGAAAGTTGCATACATACAAAATTCGGAAATTCGGAGAAGGCATTCGGGACTCCCGTGGTCACAATATTTTCAGACTTGACCCCTCTTGACCTCAGATGACCTTTGACCTGAACCCGGAACAATGGGATCATTTATTCATGACTACCGATTTCAACCTGATCGAACCAGCTTCCGGACTTATCATGTTAACAGATTTCAGACTTTAACTGCTCTTGACCTCAAATACCTTTGACCTGACCCCCTAACACTAGTGATAATGTACTCATCATGAAAACCCCCTATCCCAAGTATGAACTTTGACCCCTCTAGGGGGGTCGAGTTATCCGTGTACACGAGCTGAAATTTGCAAATTTTCCACCATCCAATTTTTTCTCTCACCATTCTGCCCCCTGATTGAAACCACATAGGGTCCTGTACTCCCCCATAAGAAAGCCTCATACCGAATTTTCTAACTGATCGGATCAGATATTCTGGACTTATCGTGTTAAACAGAATGTTGTAAAAATAATCCAAGTAATGACTTGATCCATCCAAGTGTGGGTCGAGTTATCGTGCTAACGAGTTAATTGGCGAAATTCCACTTTCCTCCTTTCCCCCAAATTGATCCCGTACGCACCAAAAACCACTAGGGTCTCCTGTCGCCCTATAAGAAAGCGCATGCCAAATTTCAATCAAACGACTAGGTATCTGGAACTCATCGTGTTAACAAGATTTTGCAGACTTGACCATCTCTTGACCTCAATGACCTTTGAACCAAATACCCCCAAAACATAGAAATCACTTACTCATTATGGGGACCCGATAACCAAGTAATGACTTGACCCATCTAGTGGGGTCGAGTTAGCGGGTTAAGAGCTGCATTTGGCAGATTTTTTCCACATTTCCCCTTTTTTCTCTCCATTCTGACCCCCCGATTTGAAACCATAGGGTTCCTGTCACTCCATACAAAGCTAATACGAATTTCAACCTGATCGGACCAGGCATTCCCGTGTAAACGAGATTGTCAGACTTGGGGATCACTTGACTCCATATGACCTTTGACCTGACCCCAACACATAGGGTACTGTACTCATTATGGATAGCCCATATACCAAGTATGACTCGATCCAATCGAGTGGGTTCGATTATCGGTTAACGGCAAAAATTGGCCAATTTTTTTTTTTTTTTTTTAAGCCAATTTTTTAACACTTTTCCCATTTCCCCCAATTGCCCCCGTCCGCACTACAACAAAAAATGAGGGTTTTTCTGGCTCCCATGAGCTGCATACAATTTCACCTGATCGCTTCAGGCATTCTGGACTTACCGTGTTACAAGATTGTCGTAATGGCTGGCTGCCCTAGCAGCACTGTATATCGGGCGTTATTTTGGACGCTGCTATTATTGTAGCTTGTGTAGGAGTAGGGCGAGGAGTCCTACTATTGTTCCCCCTTTGTATGTTGATGGTTATTAGGGAATTGAAAGAGCAATGTGCTGGTGATAGTTATTCAAAGTGGCTACAAAACACCCTTTTCCGTTGTTGGGTTCGATGGCCGCCTTTGCTGGCTACAACGCGTGAGAAATGCCTGCAAAAGTTTGATATCTTTATTTTGTGAGCGTAGGTTGGGATAAACTATTTAACTGATGTCATAATTGTGAATGGATTAGAGAGTGAGAGACAGTCTTATTGGTAGGGTATAATGGTAAATTGCGAGTCTGTTTTCAATTGGGGCACATTCACCCGGCCGTATGGTCAAGTTCAATAAGAAGTTCTATAGAAAGCACTCTAATATGTGAAAACGGAACTTCCCTGTTTGCAGGTTGGATTAAGAGGAAGATTGTATGAGGGTGCTTATCATTATGCCGGATTATTGTATTGTAATGACTCATGTGGCGTGGTGAATTGGAACTATGTACATGATGAAGTGAAGACCCGGAAGCATTGTTAATTGTTCGTGGAAGTCATGCCCAATTTTCACTTTAGTCGAGGCGGGTTCCCAAGTCCTTCCGTGCTGGTCGAAGAGCAAAAAAACTCGTTGCTCATTTGCTGCCGTCAATTAGGTGTATGGTGTCCCTTCCGTATTTTTGTTCAAGCCTCTGTAAGGTATGAGACTAAAGGTTTATAGGTACTTAGCATTGTTAGCATTGTTAGCATTGTTAAGCCAAGTATTGGAACCCGTTTACTGACTTAACGTAATGAATGCGTTGAAACTTATATAATTCATTTATAATGATCGCGAACCGTCGACCAATAGTTCACTGACAGTAGATTATACTATAGGATTATCTCATAAAGTTCTCCTAGTATACGTAATTCTCCTTTTCTAGTTCTGTCTGTCATTGACAATTTCAGACGTGCTCTGTCGAGGTCCCTTTATCACTGCATACTAGATATTGTGGACTTGTCTCAATCAAGGGAGAACCCGGTCGATCTTATTTCTCTTAGGACCAGCTGGCTATTGATGAGTGCGTCTAGTTGGGCTAATGATAACGGCAAAATTGAGTTTTGTTCGTGGTCAATACTGGTTTTTTTTTTCTCTATGTCATACAAGTGTACATTTACAGGAAGGGAAACCTTGCTTTTTGTAGATATTGACAACCCTGTAAATAATAAATGTACATTGCGTATTATGTGCCGATAAAGTTTAAATACATTGGGGAGAAACCATCAATAACTCTACTATGATTGTTATTCTAGGCCCATGGTCTAATTTGTGGTAATTCCCATCAATGTGACATTTGTCATAATTTTATGAAAATGAGCACACAAATTACCCGTACTCTAAATCCCCGAAATGTATTTTCTTTGGTCGTTATGTATCCCACATTGTCCACTTAGACTTGCAATCTCTTAAAAGCTATGCTCGGTCGGTCCCAAGAGTTTTTTGTCCACGAATATGGTGCGGCTATCGAACCAACGCTCTTCCATTGGCATACAGATTAAAGAACAATGTCCTAAGGGAATCTTCATCATAGACTTGGACAAGTCCAGTGTCGACCCAATAGCATTAACAGTTCAAAATCAATAAATATATTGAAGGGCGAACGAACAGACTTCATTTATGGCGCCATGAAGGTTCAAAGGTTTCAAAACCTATGGGCCATGACCCCGAGCAAGAATTGGTTGATCTATGGAAGATTAGTGAGAGACAGCTTGTTTATTCTAAACTTGAGAGCCTTGGGACAGTTCTGTAGAGTAAGCCTTTCCTTAGAGCGTTGCCACAGTCTGATTGCTTTCAAAAGTGGGCGTGGCTTAAAATCCATCTTCCAGGAAGACAATCATTTACAATTCTGTATCTTGACGATGGCTCACTACCTAGTATACAAAATTTATCTTTAGAAGACGAGCCCCGGCTTTCATGAACCAGTTTCGTTTGCGTTACACAAACGAAGAATCTGTTCCATCAAATTCCACGCAATTTCTGACCTCCGATCTAGTTGCCCATTTTACAACCCCAGAGATTTAATTTTGTTCATCTGCTAGTTTTTCGAACGCAACGTACTTGGATTTCTCATTGCATGTTTTGGGCAGAGGCAGCATAAGAGGTACCTCATCCTTAAATGCCAATGTCATCGCCCTCCCGCCCACCACTTCAGGGTACTGACAGTTCTGCTTCAAAGTCACCACTCCAATAGTGTTCTCGCGTACTCCTCATAGAAAGCTTGCCATACCGAATTCAACCTGATCGGACCCCAGGCATCGTAGATCTATCAAGATTTTCAATTTGGACTCTCTCCCATCAGATGACCTTTGACCTGATCCCAAAACAAGGAGAGGTTAATTCACTCATTATGGGACCCATATACCTAGTATGACGTGATCCACAGGTCGGGGTCGAGTTATCCGTGTTCACAAACCAAAGTTGGCCAAAATATCAATTTTCAATTTTTTCCATTTTTTTCCCAAAATTGGAAAATTTCCTGATTTTTTCAAAACAATAGGGTTCCTGTACTCCTCATGAGAAAGCTGCATATGGAATTTCAACCTGATCGGACCGAGCATTCTAGACTCATCGTGTTCACAAGGTGTCAGATTTTGACCTCTTCTGACCTAAGATGACTTTTGACCTGATCCCAAAACAAAACGGTTCATGTACTCATTATGGGGAACCCATATACCTAGTATGAACTTGTCCATCTAGGTGGGGTCGAGTTATCGTGTTCACAAACCAAATTTGGCCCAAATCTCATTTTTCACACAATTTTCAATTTTTTTTTATACCAAAAATGCCCCCAATCTACACCAAAAACAATAGGTTCTTGTACTCTCCCATAAGACAGTACACACCAAATTGTTTGACCTGATCATTTGGACCTTATCATGTTCAACAAGTTTCACCTTTGACCTCTGGTGACCTCTGACCTGACCCCAAAACAATAGGGTTCATGTACTCATTATGGGGAACCCATATACCGATTATGAGCGTTATCCATCTGATGAGGTCGAGTTATCGTGTTAACGTGCTAAATTGGCCCAAATTTTCAATTTTCACAATTTACCAATTTTCCACAATTCTGACCCCCGTTACACCAAAAACAATAGGGTTCCTGTACTCCTCATGAGAAAGCTGCATATGGAATTTCAACCTGATCGGACCTCAGATGACCTCCGACCTGACCCCAAAACAATAGGGTTCATGTACTCATCATGGGTAACACACATACCAAGTTTAACATCATCCATCCAGGTGGGGTCGAGTTATCGTGTTCACAAGCCCGTCACATACATACATACATACATACATACATAATACATACATACATACATACATACATACATACATACATACATACATAATACATACATACATACTACATACATACATACATACATACATACATACATACCTACATACATTACATACATACATACATACCTACATACATCAGACATACATACATACTGTCATGACTGCATAGATTCCACTGACTTCGTCAAGGAATAAAAAACGACCTGTCTCAAACAGAACATCACAAAATCCTATTCACCATCTTCGTATCAGGGCTCGTTCGAGTTATAGAAGCTCAATTGGACTGGGCGAACCATTGCCTAGATCAGATATGACATACCTCAAGCCGAAGATCGGTAAACTTCGGTAAGAGACGAACAGTTTGACTGAAATCAGCATGGATTATTAGTCTTATATCAGTAAAACAAAAACGACCCATGATGTTGCTACCCGAGTAAAATGCCCATCGAAAACATGACCTGGACTTCCAAATTGTAAACTTTGGAAGGCAGACAAGGCGAATCGACCCCAGTGTCCCTGGTTGAGAGATCAGTGGCTTCGCTAATGAGTCACCATGCAAACAAATACAAGGCATTCCATGTGCCGCTTTTCAGGTCAGTATTTAAATTTAACAGAAACAGCTTATCGGCAATTTTCGGGAAAATCTGACGAGCTTGGGAATTTCGCAAAAATTATGCAAAGAAGACACATACAATGACCTCCATTGGCCATGAATCTTCAATTAAAGGTTTGGGACGAAAGGTAGACCATATTCACCAAGTTCGGGCAAATCTGACGAAATTTTCTGCATCGATTATGAAAAATTTAGAAGACTTAGTTAGCATATTTACTATGAAAATCTATCAGTCATCTACCGCATATTCCCTGCACCTATGTGCCAAACCAGTCACATAGGACCCACTGTTCACCGTCATCTTGCTAACGAGCACAATAAATTACATAAAATATGCTAGTATAACCCTACTTAAAATACTGGCTTTTGCGCCCCAAAACATCTCAGATCGGGTTCACCAATCCCGATATACGAAAATCCAGAACTTCAACCATACCCCACACACACAGCAACACACACACCAACCCCAAAGCACACACGACAAAGTGATCGGCAAATCTCTTCCTGAACTTTGCTCAGGCGAGACGAAAAACGTACCAAATCCTGTTAAAATCATTACCAGCAGCAGAGGTAATTGGGAGGCAATTCAAGATTTGTTCAGATACAGCACAACAGATGATTCCAAAAAAATAAATCCATTTAATGACAGGGATAATCTTGGGACATTCCCAGAAAATGTGACCAGTGGTCTAAATTTTGGCAAAGAACTCCCCCCCCCCCCCCGTGTTCCGACAGGATCGGTGTACAAAATTAGCGCCATGGAATCCGCATAATATTAAATACTGCCCTCCACTTTGATCAAACGGTTGTAATGGGGGCACACGCAAATTAATTACCCCATTGACTACCACTGAAATGGGTCCATTCTAAGCCCATCCAGGCATGGGCGTAGCGAGGATTTTACTGACGGGGGGGGGGGGGGCACTGAGTCGACTATCTAAGCGGACTGCCGACCATGAGTTGGCGCGGATCTCACTTGAAAATTTCTGGTACATTTATGCACTCTAAATTTTAAGGTTTTTTGATGATTTTATGATATTGTTCAGTGGTATTACAAACCGTTTCCTCATCTGCTTTCCCCTCCCCTTGGGAGTCTCCCATCCCACCATATGTGTTGATACTAGGACGAAATTATGGGCCGGGTGGCTAGGCTAATATATACATATAAGGTTTAGTTGTCAGGGATGGCGCCAGGGTTTTTCTGCGGAACAACCAATGGCATCCGCTCAGATATAATTCCCATAGTTGCAAAACCTGCATCCCTCCCCGCACCTCCTACTTTTCAGGCCTGCGTCGTCACATAACAACCGTCATATGTTTAGATGATCCCTTTGCGAAGTGCCTTCCCACCACTAAACTTCCTTTAAAAAGGCCCTGAATTTGGTGGTCAAACATAGGGTAACTTCTGAGGTGTCCTTTTTACTCATATTATCTTGTTAGGGTTCCTAAGTTGAGCGCCATGTCTAGAACCCTGGATGTTTTTTACCTGTATACTTTTTAGGTAGAGCTCCAAGTCCATTGGTTAAGTCATACCTTTGCAGTTCTAATTCGCGACCTATTGATCTAGTCCAGAGAATTCATAGAAGAACTCGCTGAACACCATCCGAACGCATTGTTCCTCTCCCAAATTCAATCGATCACATGGTCATTCTGGTCAGTTCGAGGTCCTTATAACATACAGGTATGATAGCCCATTCAGCCGGTTTTCAGACATCGTGAAGCGATGTCTCAGTTACAGAAACATTATCTTTTTCTTCTGACAGTCCAACCAATTTCGCAATTGCAAAAACCTTCCGAAAGCCCGGCTACATTTACTGTCGTCACGTGTCCGTGCAACTGTATGCACCTGTTGTTTTGCTCACACAGACAGTGTGAATTTGGCCGACACTTGGCCACTCTGCCTGCTTCTGTTTACTGCGCGAAACGACTGAATGGTCCAGTGGGAACACAAGCGCGTGTGCGAAGCGCGCCCAAAAATTTCAGCCTTAATAACAAAGTCGGTTTTTAATGGGGAAATGTGATCCATTAAAAAAAAACAATCAGGGATATAAGGTGGGAGGTGGCCATGGGCCGAAGGCCTCCCCCTAAATACGCCACTGCATCCAGGGGCCCTCCAGAAGTTTAACCTCGATATCGCCACACACTGCTGTGGAGCAGAGAGTCTTACCGATTCCAACGATGTTCAATTTTTTGTACCATGACCGCGCAATTTGAGTTAGTAAGGGGTTCATTTCTTCATGGTATTGTCGACTAATTTTCCTTTTCCCGACGGACGCTCGACGAGGGCAATTTTAGTCCATTAATTTTTAAAAAACGGCCAAAGTGGACATTTCCATAACTTTCGGCGTTTACCTTGAATAGCCCCCTTCAGATAGAGTCGAAAGCAAATCCGTATTACCTTCCCACAAGGCGGCAGATGCATCCCCAAAATAATATTAGGACAATTTTTTGGATAACCTCTCGGCTGAATGAATCTTCAGTAATAGTATGTAGTACTGTACCACCTTAGTGATTTTTTGAATAAGTGTAGAAAGTGGTGGCGCTCGGCCGAAAGACTGTGGTCTCCTACAGGTATCAGCACATCGGGATCCATGGATTTCACTTAACGAATTACATGCAGCAGACGTAGTGTAAGGGTACTATACTAAAGCGGAGTTGTAAATCAATGAATATCTGGTCATTGCAGATGCAGGGCGTTGGCATTGGCTTGATAATATTTCCATTAAAAAATGGGCCAAAACCAGACCACTCCAGATTTACAGAGGGAGACTGATGACATCCCTATAGAAACGACGGGCCGGCCGGTATCACCGAACTTGGGATAGAGGGAATAATCACCTTTTCCAAATCCGACGGCTGATTCGGTACTGGGGGAATGGGAAGCCACGTAATAGAACTGCGGATACTCAAAATTGTTTACCACGAAGCACCCACAAGATGGGTAAAATGTCTGTTTTCTTCTATCTTCTACGATCCACCCACTCAGTGACCTTTGAATTTTAGTCCTGTTTGGGCGCTTGCATCCGATCGCTACCCGGGAAACTACTCGGACACTACAAAACACGTCCACACGGTTCCAAAGATGACCCCCAATAGGAAATGGCCGGCTGTGAATCTGCCTAATGATCCAAATCGAATCATCCACATCTGATAAATATCGCCGAATTTAAACTTGCGGAGTACACTTACTTCCAAATATACCGAATCGAAAAGCCTGTTGCTTATTACATAGGTAATCAATTTATGTCCCCTCTCATAAACACCTTGCGAATGAATCTATCCGGGATAGAACTCGTTTAGTACTTGTTTTACTATCTGCCGATATCATGCCGCTAAACCGATGGGATAATGGTCTAATGATCAACCCCTGTAGTCTATACTCATGTGAACAGCAGCTGACAAAGGCGAATGGGGGAGGTGATTGAGGTGAGAAAAGGAGAATTTCTCCTCTTGAGGGGGAACCACTGACATCATGAATACATTATACTGGAATATGTACTGGTACTCACACAAATACCAACTAGGGTTCGTCAACGGCGACTCATCGGTAGTAGATCCCTGGCTCAAAACGCGAACAGGACCGATACAGATAACGTAGGGTAACCGCTCGGCTTCATGAGGCGAATGAACCGACGATCCGTATCTTGATGTCGGAAGATATAAACACGGACTCCAATATCCGATATAATTACGCAACGTTCACCGGTTTGTATACGGTGTGTCACTGTCTATTCGCCGATCCGATGTTACCTCCACGGCCAGCGGTCGATGGTAAGGGCCCCGATCCCCGGCAGTTTTAATTAATTTCAACCGGCCCAAAATCGTCAACCGAGAACCGAGGTCACTCTGTATCATCGCTATTGGAAACGTCGCCTACTCTGAATGGTACTGGCTCTACAACCGGAACAATGCCCTCTTCTCGGAGGAACAACAGCGTTTCCATAAACTACATGAAGCTAACGTAACATAATAGACGAGAAAATGACAGATTATCTGCTTCGGAGAATTTTGGCAAGCAGCTTGCAATCAGAATGGCAGCGCTATATGTAGCATTCGTAAACCTGGTGACATGGTAACGATAAGATGCAGCAAGCACACAACCTGCTAATACGGCGCTGTTGGATAGTAAATCTTGTCGGTTCGAAACCTACGCTCTATAATCACAATGCAAGTTACAGTCAACCTCAATATTGTCATGATTCAGCTCTGTACCCATTAAGTTTGCACGTAAAGTGTAAACTGAGTATCCGCCAGAGCGCCATATTTGTGACGGGAAAAAATTATTTATCTCTATTGATTTCAAAATGGCCTTTGAGCGGTATTAAAATCAGTAGAGATGCTTCTCCTTAAAACTGCAACCTATAGCCTACGCTGGAATTGATTATACTTGATACTTGCGATCTCCTTATATGCTGTTTACTCGTACTTCGTACTCACAAGCCTCTATCTTTGTTTTTGCCCTCACTCTGACCTTGGAACTGATACGAAAAAAATAGAGTTTCCTCCTTAACTCTGGAAATCTACAATAATACCGACCAAAACACTCGTACAGATAGAGCTTGCCATTCATGTACACACCTTATTGAATAGATGCATTTTGCCACCCGACAAGTAATAAAGAAGTACACAAAATTGATTCTTCCGTCGGAGACGATGCTGGTGCCAATTGCCGCCTTAACCCTCGGGAGAACCCTCACGGAAAAGGTCCACGTTCTTGTGAATAAAAATCCTTATAGGTCTGTTGAACAGAGACTTCAACATTTCACACATTGAATTTGTTGTCTTTTATTTCAGGTTCGTTGTCTGGAGTTGAATTTTATAGACCAATCCATTTAAAACTAACTGTTACCACAACAAGCCATGGTTTAGTAGACATAATTCACTAGATTTGTTTTTTTTCACTTCGCGCAAAGGGTAATTGCATATCTATACCCTGAATTCACATTATGATGGATTTTATGAAGATTGGTACATACATGGCACATAGCATGTTGTAAGAAAAGTCAAGGTCATCAGAGGTCATGATTCTGACAACTTTTGTTTTGGCATAATTATAGCTCATTTATCCACATTGATGGATTTACCGTGAATTGAATTCATTTCTTGAACAAAAAAAAAGTTCATAATGAATTTGCATATGTACATTTACCACGAACAGGCGGCGCTGCTGCGTATGCGGTGAGGCTCCCGATTGAGTCAAATTCAGTCAATGATAACATTCCCTACAAATCAGTAGTATTAAAGATACATAGAGCTGCGGAATGCACATTTGTCATAAGGTCCATTAGTAGGCGCGTGTCCCAATTCCTTATAAACTATCGTAATTATGTTTAGGATTCAAATTGAAGGACGCCTATCCAATCTATCGCGCCCCACTCACTTCACGAGTTGTCTAGAGTTCTACAAAATTACAACACCTACCCCCCGATCATATGAACCCGGTAGGTACTAGCGACCATCTCCATGAATATAGTGACCGCAGCTTAACACAGCTCCGGTTATATTCGCTTCCTCACATCTCCATTCAGCACCTGGGTAGAGACTAGCGAAGAGAGCGGAAGCATCTTGCTGAGAGGCGCACGGTGAAGCTGATCGTGGTCTTAGTGCGCTACGAACTCCGAAACTTCTGCAGACAGCAGTCAAAGCCCACCGACTGAGCTAATCCGAGTATACATATTCACCTGAATGTCCTCCTTACTGTGAACATAACTATAATCCGCTATTCCGGTATTTCTGATGAGTTCAAACATGTCCCCGCATTCCATGCAACCCTCCCAAGCCACTCCGGTCCGTGGCAGGTCATGTTACCCTCCCCTGCACCTGTTGGGATTTTGCAGGTGTTTTCCAGTATCCCGGCAGTTTGCGGCAGTGTAAACCCTATCCTTTGTTTCTCATGATATCCTCGTACGACTTCCTCTTCCGATTACACTGAAGAACGATTGAACCATTGTGGATCAGCGTCCACCTGTTTAATATAGGCTGCCAAATCCTCATAGAGGTGAAAATCGCCACGGCCGTAAATGAAACGACATTCGGAGGAGCAATTCGTTTCGTAGTCCATTTTCCTTTCCCTCGCCCCGATGACGATAGGTATTGCGTCATAATGACGTAATATTTCCAAAACTTTCAAGAAATGTACTCGGAACAACAGCTGTTTTCGAGAGCAACATGAATTGTATTGCTTCAGCAGCCTCTTGCACCAACGAACCCGTTAACAACCATTGCTCACTTTTGCTCCCAATATTATGGTATCGCATTTGGCCCGCGGTCCAGGTTTCCCCACACGTTCCGTATATATCGACATGCAATCAGGGATATATCCCCCCACACCCACACGAATCCGGTTCGATTCCATCCACGCTATCGTATCGCAATGACTGGACATCCAGGCAGCAAAGCGGACTCGACTTTGATAGTCGTAGTTCACATACCCGCTTTCTTCGTATTTCGAGTAGTATCCGTATGGGACCGATATATCGTCGTTTGAGCGGTACGTGTATGTGACATTGAACCTGATGTGTCTCAGGTGCCTCGGGGGATGTGTGTCCGAGCAGTTTTGGGCTCTCGTCTGTGTTGAAGAGCCATATCTGACTAGGGTCGCGATTTGCTTGAAGTTCCCTCCACAGTTTTCCCTCGTTCTTGAAACGCGCCACGAACACACTACCCCCTCGGCGCCTCTCACCATCTCTGGATCCAAGTCGGCTTTCTCCATGATCATCTTCCCCTTTTCGGTTTTCGTGCATCGGAACATGATAGGATAGTGTCTTTATCTCCAGAATGTCCCCATGCTAACCAGGTCAATGTCACATACTTTCCAGTATTTTGGTAAAACCTTTGTTTCGGCAGGAAGATTTAATCCACTCACTAAGTTAGATCCATATGTCTGTTTTTTCCATCGAGTGTTTCGTTCTTCCAAATCCTGAGACGTTGTCGTGCCGTGCCGTTTGCTACTGACAGGTGCCACTTCATTGCTGAAGTCGTCGACCTTGGACCAGCTCTCAAAATTCGCGCCTCTCCGAACGGGATTACGCCTGTCCCTAACCTCGCATCTCAAATTGCCACTCGTGTTTCTCTTCGCGATGAACAAACCTAACAAATAGACCAAGCACACGAGAACGACGAAGAAGCACGCTTCCAGGACCGCTGGATTTCGTATGTTTTGGAAGCTCTTATTTGTCCTGAATTTTGGTTGGGTACATATCGTCTTTCAGGTGTTGATGTCTGCGCCGGATAATCTCCTCGGGGGTATTGCCCCAGCATTGTGATTCATAGGTCAATAAGTACCCAGATTATATTGTGTGGGGTAAGCGGGGGTGGTATTGTTTAGGCCACCGTTTCTACTGTCGTCATATTTTCCATCACTATCATCTGACTATGCCTGGTTCGTATTTTCCTCCTTAACGTTATTCACCTCACAACGAAACCACTCATGCGATCGAGCTTCCTAATTACTATTTTATGTCTATTCGTGCAGCGACAATTCTACAACGTATATTTTCCCCAGTGTCGGTTCGTTCCTTTTTTCATTTGAATCGCTTTTATAATTGTCGATACCTGTATCACGCAACTTGAACAACCGTGAAATAGCTCGTGTTGGGTAATGATATTTATCGAGGCATCACGCACTGATTCTATTCTATAGGGGTACCGCCAAGACTATCATAGTGGTGTCCATATTTCTGTAGCACGATTCCCCTTTTCCCACCGATAACGCAGCAGGGTGGGGGATAAGCTTGTTTCTAAGTACAAGGTCCTATAGTGGGTTAGGTCGATACTCATTGGTGAAGGCCAAATGCTGTATCCGGAGAAGAACTGCAAAATGCGTCTCGTTCTGCAGAGAAAGTTGGTGGTTATATGAGAGTGCTACCCAGAAGGTGTTCTCGTAAACGTAAAAAAAGTATATACATGCACATGACTTATTGGCAACATAACTATTCTTTAGGGTCCAATGAGTAAGTACAATTTTAGATCCCTAATGTCATTGTGCGTCGTGGTAGGAATAATCCCCAAGTGCAAAAACGCTGGTTGCGGTGCCGACAGACGAAGGGCCGTCTTTTAAGTTATTTTAAATCTCGGCCAAGTGTTCGGGGAAAACGCCATTTGGCACTTCAATGTCAGAACTTGCCTAGGAAAGACCCTCCTGCTTGGAGTTTCGGGCTGAAAACCATGCGTTCGATTATCAAAACTCAAGGGAGGGAAACATTTCTAGGTCACTCGATTCGTCCCTAGGTAGTTCATCAGAGATAACATTAATACGAGCAATAACGAAAAAATATAACTTAGTGAAGCTGTTCTTGAATATTGTTAGAGAATATGCATTCATTGGTTTCCGAAGACAAGAGCACTCATCTCTTAAACTGAAGAGTACTCAATACTATTCAGATCTTGCGTCATTCGATATTCCAAAATTGTGAATCGTTTACAGTGACTACTTGAATCTTCCGAACAAATGTTTAAGGCAATATACCGAAAAATTGACATGTGGGCACAGCAGAATAGGTGTTTCAAAGATTTCATTTTCCCTATCACAGAAGGAAACACATAGGCTGATAGGGCGAATTTCTGCTGACACATCTAAATAAAAAAGGTTGATTTGGCCTATACTGTCCGGTAATAGGTAGTTTCGTTTACTCGAAGATGAATTGTAAATAAGTGCAAACGTGTATTGATTTTATTGATGATGTCCGTTCTGTTTCTGCAGTTATCCGGCATCGAATAGAACGTAAAAGAAATGAATGGAAATTCAATGATAAACATTTGATTCTTGTTTTCCGTCGGGAAAACAATCCTATAATCTTAATAAGGAAGTGTTGATTATAATTCATTTAGAAAGTTTTTCTTTGTGGAACAAAAATACCGTGATGATCAAGCGCCAACCTCACATCAATGCTAGCATTTCCAATACCATGTCTGTGGAAATTGTACTTTAAATACAACTTTGGCAACATATTCCACTAATTTGCATTATCCAAACAAAGGGCAATCCCCGGTTTGGGCAGGATCCATCAATCGGCACATGTGAACTGTTTTGTTTCTACTTGCTACCTTTTCGCGAGTTCCAAATGGACAACATTTTATCAAAATGTCTGAAAACAGCACATTTTCCTCCCGAAAAAACGTGCATATTCATATGGAAATTCCAGTTAACATTTAGGCAGCATACTGCTGGGGAAACCCTTTGTTTTGGATACTTTGTACCTTCTTCCTGAAATTTGGAATCATGTCAGCTCAGTCCTCCCAAGCCTCTAAATATAAATACCCAAAACTGGCAAAAATTTTCAGAATTCTCAAATTTGGGCCCCAAAATCTATTTCATCTATTTTCCCCCCTAAATGACATTTTTGTAATTTGGGCTAAAGCAATGGGAAAAGTTGTTATTTGTAGCTTTTTTTCACATTGCTACAAGTTTGAAATCATTCAGCCATTGGGCATAAGGGTATCTTAAAAATAGTGAAAAACTTGTAAAAATGAAGGAATTGCCCAAAATATTTGTTTTTGCCTCTACATGCCCCAATTTTGATAGTTTCTTCTGGTCTAATTTCGAGAGCCTTTTATGTGTTTTTGGTGACTAGCAAAGCATGTGCACCAAATTTTACTTTTAGTTCATCAGCCACTCCCTAAATAGAGATATTGGCGAAAAACCACATCAAAATCTGACGGGACACACGCAAACGCACACACCCACTTCACACACCCGCAAACACAAAAACGGATACTTTTTTGCTGAGTGCACCTCATTGCTGGTCACCCTGCACCCATGGGTAAAACCCACCGATGGGTACCCCTCAGTGGTAGTTCCAAATCACCACTTGGTTACCCGCCGAATAGCACCATTGCTATGGCACCAGCAACATTAAATATAGGTGAATGGCACACTGACTACAATATAACTCATCCGGCCCTCGGGACCGTGAGATAATCATGTTTTCTCTGCACCTTATTACCATCTGAGAATAAGTCCATCTACTTACATTTTCGCTTCCAGCTCCTACTTCAAATCTATCTTACCGAGTCAGCCTCACACTTTGTATTGACTGCAACTTTCTCTTAACTTCGGCTGGGTTTGGGAAAACGGGAAGTCCCACCAAGCCCTTCGTTCACCCCTCGGCAGTGTCATTAGTGACTCTGCTTCATGCAACCGGGGTCAGTAGACCGCTCGGACTGGCGTATGAGTCATGAAGTCACTCTGAACAGTGGTGTTCCCGTGTTGTTGGCTCTATTGTCTTCGTACCTGGGTTCCATGCTGGGGCAGCATACTCCTAGTGTGGCTGGCTATAGTTTGTTTAGATGTTCTCTAACCTTCCGTGAGCAGTGTTGAATTCCTCTGAAGAAATTTAAGAGCTTTGTTGCTTGTGGACGCTGCCAAGTTGGGCCGGCTTCGCCACTTCAGGTTGTTTTTGGTGAAGAATAACTAGGTATTTGTCTTCTTTGGACCTTCCCGTCGAGGATGTCTCCAAGCATAGAATAGTTGGTGTTGACCAGACAGCGCTTTCTAAGATCTTCTTGTCTTACATTTAGAAGGCACAAACTTCATCTCCCAGTCCTTAGACCACTGGGCAAGTTGTGATTTCACTTCAGTTCATCTCCGTGACTGGAAGTAGGCTGAGTGTACATATAGTCATCGGCGAATAATCGAAGGCTGGTTCCTGATTGATACATCAGCAATGTCATTATATAGAGGCAGAAGGTGGGGGCCAAGAACTGTGCCTGTGGTACACCACGGAGTACGGGTTTCTCATATGATTACTTTTACATTGACGATAACACGTTGCAGCGATTCTGTGTGGTAAGGCTTTTATCTAAAACAGTTGGAGGTTTTGCTTCGGATTCCATAAAAATCAAGTTTCAGTGGGAGGTGGCGGTGTGAAACAACATCAAAAGCTTTACTAAAGCCCAGGATGCTAGGTCGGTTAGTTATATTATCCGTCATGATTTTTCGAAGATCTTGAAAGGTACTATAGTTTGGGTTTCGCATGAAAGGCCTTTCCTGAAAGCAGCTGGTGTCAGAGAGGATTTTCCCATTGGTCTCAATGCCCATAGGTGGCTGCGATGACATGTTCTAGTGATATTTACAGCGACGCCATGTCAACGACTTGGTCTTTAGTTACTATGGTTTTAGATTTAATACCCTTCCTTAAAATGGGGCTGACGTTAGCCTTTTTCCAGTCCTCAGGAGGTTACTACTATCTAGGCTTTGTGGAAGATGAATCTAAGGACTAAGGCCAGTTCTGCAGCTGCAGTTTTCAGGGCTAAGTTGGGTAGTTCGTCAGGACCTGGTGCTTTGTCAGGCTCAGTTTTTAGTAGTTTTTTGAACACCTCTATGGAGACTGTAATTTTTTTTTTTTGGCATGTCTGGTTCTCGTGCGTGGTGGAAGAGATGGTAGGTTCGAATTCCCGTGGTAAAAAATCACTTTTGAATTTATTGCCCGGTGCTGCTTCCTCACCGTCGTCAGTGATAACTCTGTTTTTCCTCTTTCAAGGTTTGATATCCCAAGTCTTTTTTACGAGACTTAATGATTTTCCAGAAATTCCTGGTGTCCGGTATCGGAGAGGAGTTGATTTCTGTCAGTATTTGTGGATGAGGGAAGTATTGGTAATTAAATGTGCTAGGTACTGCAGAGCTATGAGACGACTGTCACTTATCATTACGACCGTGAACTGATTTTTGGTTTCGATTTTCCAGATGGTTGTGACCTTCATGGCATTGGTAACAGTTTCGCGAAAGTTGATCTGACAATGGCTGCACAGTCCCTTACCGAGGAATGTACTTCAAAAAAAAAAAAAAAAAACCCTTTCTTAATATGTATTTGTCTTGATGCTTTATCGGCTACTTTTGTCATGAAGTAGTTATGCCTATGTCAATCAGTAAAAGTATTTTTAAGAACTTAATACCAATTCAGGCCTACGAATAGTACTAGGTACTAATATTTAGGCCTAGCCCCAGTGGTGCATCGTTTTTCAGGGGGTATTTCCTAGCTGTTGATTAGTTTGAGAATGACCACCGTGACCGTCAACTGTACTGGTATTTGTGAAAGGTCCCACAAGTAGATCCTCGCTAGACACTAAATTCTCATCTTGTGCATTTGTTTTATCACAGTTTTGAGCAAGGAACTTGACCTTGAAGCCTGACATACAGTGAGGCCAACCGTACAGTACATGACAAAAGCTAATGTATACATCATTTGAAGGGGTCAATTATGGGTAGATTTTGGAATCCTAGGGATGGGGCTACGGATGGAGACACAATAGCATCCCCCACCGGCCCATAGAAAAGCGGGTGTCCTAGGTGGGGGGGGGTGGGCTCAATCCATGGTAACTCATATAAGTTCTGTTAAGATGACATAGAGCATCAGTCTGCAACCTGGCGGCGTTTTCTCAATCTTATTCAGACATTTTATTTGAATGTGATGAGGGGCGTATATTTTTCATGGCTTCACCAACAAATTTGCGGCCTGGGGTGGGGAGTGGCGGGCTGATGGGCTGGGCGGAGGGCGTGCATCCTCACATGGCACCACCCCTGATTTATGCTCTGTGGTTACACCTATTCCTTGTCGTTGTGGAGAATTATGAGAAGAAGAATGTTGACTTGTTTTGCAGATCATGAAAAGAAAGAAAATGATCAATGAGCAGAGGTTGTTTATCATGTCAAAACCCAGAACACTGTGAGTGTAAATATCCTCACTACCGCTTGGGACTTCAGATTGTTGCCTTATATACTATATACATCCGGTCTCGGGTAACGATCTCGGAGTTGTGTTTCCTGGTTCTCGGTCGGGGTCTCGACACCTCCTGGTTCCTCGAACACTCGGTCTCGGAATGTGCCGTCTCGACTACAACACTGCTAGCAGAGTGGATCGAATTAACCGTAATAGTTCGTCCGTGTTACCATTACTAAGATTGTATATGTATTGGGGTGGTCAGCGACTGAATGGCAATCCTTCCAAATGTCGAGATCTTGAGTCCCGATTCTTTTCAAAATATGAGCCCCGTCATAAAAAAAAGATCTGATCGTTTCAGGCGGTGATCCCATTATTATCGATGTGTAAGATGGGTTTAAAGGTAAAACACTCAAATAAAAATTTCTTCGAAGTCAGAATTGAATGTTTGTTTATGTGTATTCATTAATTAAGTTCCACACCAGTCTAGCATACAGTGTTTTTGAAACGTTCTTTGACATTGAATATCCTGGGTAAGGTGTTTTCTTCCTCCACTGATGTCATAACGACATTGCGTAATTAATGGTAGACCTTCTTATTTTCAACATCGTATCAACTGAAATGCAGTTTGGGAGTTGGAAGAACGATACGTCTGCACCATCTACGACGTACTTCAGCGGACAAGTCGTTGGGATGGTACAGGCATACTTGCTGGACAATTGCAAGATTTTTGCATAACTCATGCAGCTTCGAAGTACTCAAATACTCAATGTAAGGAAACTGATCAATTTCTAAAACATTGGGTTTGACGTCCCGAAGTACATGGATACACTGATTTGACACCTTATAAAAAAAATACTTTGGGGGGTTCGCGCGCCGAAAATGTCCGACCAATTCTGGTCAATTGCATCTGTTTTTGCAGTTAAACTCAAGAAGTGTGCAAACAGCGGTTTGGTCCACTATGTCCTAGCTGGGGGAGCACACTGGGGCGCATCTGCGAGAGCCAGATATTCCCCCGACAGGAGCATACCCCCCCCCTTCATATATTGGCGCCACGTGGTTTTCTATCAAATGGTACCCTTTAATTCTCCACTCCTGGCCGTCAGTCGATGTGATGAAGAAATAACGGGATGATGAAGGGCAAAGGAGTTGGGGAGTCAGTCTTCAGTGCAACTCAGACACAGTATAAAAAAGGAAATAGTCCTGATGATGAACATACCACCCTTCGAGTCTCAGCTTATTTTCGTTTCCGAAGTGTGTGGATGAAAGACAAATCTATGGTAGGCTAAGCCACACTGCCAGGTTAATAGACCTTTATATCTTACAAGCCCCGGGTCACAGCAATAGGTTGCCAGGTGAGATCAACATTAACATGAAACCAGATTTAAATACGTGACTTGACCATTGGGTAATACCAATCCTCGGACTCGACGTATAGTCAGAGCAGTCTCTGAATATGTCTACATAATGAGAGTACTCTGCCGAAATCTCCACCCTCCCCACCTACGCCCCATTCTGAAACAACACCAAACGTCATCGGCCCCAAGGGCCACGACCCCAAATTAAAAGCGACCGCTGAACAAATATTGAGTTAAACCACGGCAATTGGGACCTCGGCCTGTTAACACTCAATACACACACACACACTCACAACACAAATCACACAAACACAAACAACACACCAACATACAAACTACACACACAAACTAACACACACACCACACACGAAAAAGTTTTCACTTTGAGGACTAAAAACAAAATTAAAAAGTGAAAGGATTTTCCAAGAGTTCCCCCGACAAGCTAAAGTGTTCAAAAATTTATGAAATTGCTCAAAGGTATGTACCACCCTTCCCTAGCCAGGCTTCGTAACTGAAGGAAGGAAGCCCTCAACAGCCTACCGTCTCTCTGACTCCGCAGGGGTATTAGCCTCTTGGGTTGGGGGGGTGGAAACACTCCATTAAAGTGAGGAGGGAAAGGGAGGGGAGCTCCGCACGAGATAATCAGCACCCATTGCCCGACACGAAGAACTCACCCTACCTCCCTGCCATGCAACGGGAACATTTTTGGCCCATCCCAATTCTCCCTTTCCAATATTTTCCTTTACATTATCATACTTTACCTACTTATACGCCTCGTGTTATGCTCCCACCCGAAGGTGCTTCAGTGACTGAGCGGAAAAACTTAGTCGGAAATTGTAGCGGTCCAGTTTTGGGTGTGGATCGAAGGACACCGGCGAATCACGCATGCTCTTTTCGGGCAGGGGTGGAAGTCCTGTTCCCGGCGAATCGCCATTTAAAGTTCCATTCGACAGATGAGAGTGTAGCCTCACTCGTGCAGCCCCTTTCCTACACGAGAAAGCAGCGGGGGTGAAGGTTGGTGTCTGTGACGACATTCGGGGTTTGAACATTGTTCCTAATATCACCCTTTAACCCTGGCTTACATCGTACGTTACATGTCACAGTCTTAATTTTTAGTCGGCCCATGCCGCCCCAGCCAGCTACAATTTCTCTGATATTTGCGACGCGGGTGGGCGGCTTCATGCGTTGCCGCCCACGTCATGTTGGCAACCATGAATTGAGAAGGAAGTGAATAACCCTGCGTGAGTGATTCAACCAATCAAAAAGTACTTTTCGTATGGTAGCAAGTGGCGAAACAGGACGGCGATGTTGTTGACGTCACGAGAGATCGTTCCGATGCAATTCGATATCGATACGGTCTAGCGGCGCATAATTGAACATGAATGGACTTTTCAATTTTTCACACTTTCTGTGTCGGGCTGGAACCTGTCAATGTGGGATTGTCCGAATAGGAAGGATTTTCCAATTCAAGAAAACATCAGGTGAGTGGAGCCGCTCTTGGATACGGTTTGATAGGCGCGATATTCCTCGCAATTGGTGCACCCCACCTAACCAATAGGACCGTAAGGATCTTTAGTGCTTACCGTTGTCTCATCATCGCGGATCACGTAATCATAAACTTACAAATGTTTGCATTCAGCTTCTTTGAGAGTGTTGGTCACTTTTACTGCCCCGTGTTTCTCCATTTATGTATGAATCGTACAAATCTGGACTAGAGGCTACTTCTAAGATAGACCAAGCTCATTAGCGAGTCAAAGTCACCCGCGAAAATGAACGAATTTGGTGGCTCAGTTTCTCGTAGTCTTTCCTTGACGCCCCACAACGCTGGAATATTTTTGGAGTAGTGTAAGCGTCCCAGAACTCATCAGTCACATATTCCGAACACCAGCTTTCTTTCCCAAGACACGATGATTTGTAGTCTTAAGCAGCGCGAACGCTGGTCTGGGTGCGTCTCGGTCGGGAAACAGATGCACGGAAAGGTTTCCACAAACACCGTAAACATCGATTGGAATAAGCTGGACATTCGGCAAAAACCGAGACCGGGTCCACGACTCGTGGAACACATCACGAATTCCATGCATCGAACTTCCCTGTGGCTCCCCAAGAAGAAGCATTGTTCACAGACGTGTTGTTTCAGAGGGAACGAAGTATCCACGAGGAATGTTAATATCTGATTTGGAGTGGTAGGTGAAGAAGATGTTCAACCTTGCTTCCGCTACATCCGGGGGTGGTAGGAGATTCACGGAAGCCGATGGGCTAGGAGTGTATTGAGCATCCATAGCTGATGAGACGGTCCGTCGCTCCACCAAGCAATCCCACAGGCGTCTTTCGTGTTTCTCCGTAAATACACTCGCATGGCGAGGCGAGACTGCCAAGCATCGTGGGCGACTCCGTAGTCACGATAACCGTCGCCCTCGGGTGACAACCTTTGTACCAGGTGTCACAATTGTGAACTCACTGCTGAATAGACTACATCCACGCGCGGCATATTGTGCGTTCCTCTCGTGCTTCCTCGGCAACTTCGTGGGATTCATGATCTTGTGGCATATCTTCATCTGAAGGATCATCCAGATAATTGTACAGGAACTCCGTGTTTTGTTCTAGGTGGGTTCTTGGCAGGTATAGCCACGAACCACCTCGAAGCTGCCAAACCTTTTTCGCATTTATTTCCCCGATGCGTCTCATGGACGGGCCTGTTGGAGGGCGTCGTACAAATCCGAATCAATTTTTTTTAGGAAATAATACGCTGAGAAGTATCCACGATCCGAGTGCAAAAAGGATGAAACTTCGAAGAATTTTCCACCATCATAGTTTTTTCCCTAGACTAGCCAACTCATTGAATGTTGTTTCAAAGAGATTGATCCGTTGGGGCTGTGTTTCATGAGGACAGCAGATGATGACCAGCCTTGTAACAGTTCGATATCCCTCGACGAAACGCCCGTTCCAATCCAAAGGAACAATCGCGAACAAAACGACAGACTGAGTTTCGATTATTTAAAAAATCTCGGGGACTGATGAAAAGCTTTTCCATAGGTGTAACGCGAGTGAGTAATATAATACCATTCGGTGTCCTTTTAGCATATAGTTAGCTTTCAACGTATAGCCTTCGTATAAACTATACATGTCTAGTATCCTATTGAAGAAGTGGTTCTTGATCAGTCTCGAATCAGAACATCTCATCAAACACACCCACTGGGAGCGTGACTTTGACTAAAGTTACCTATAATCCTAATATATTATTTGGTGTAATGAACCGCGCTATATAACCCACGGCTGGCTATTGTGGTTGTTCAGTCCTATTGTTGTCCCACGAGTCGTTGGCGGCATGTACAAAGAAAATTGATATAGTGGGCGCTTCACTGTGGCTATTGCACAGATGGGCGATTTAATGATATGTCTCCTGACCCGTACGGTTTGGTCTATTGGAATATAAATTCAGTAATAGACGTATACACGGGTTGTGCATGTGTTTTTATGCAATAGGCCCTTCAGCTGGAAGCGTTCACTGTTAAAACCTTTTAGCACATTTTTCGTTTGTTTGAAATCATGGTGTGTGTTTTTGGCAGATAACGAATCTCAATATGTTCAAAATTTTGAGATTTGGAACCGTCAATTGGGTTTTCAATTTCATTGACATGGTTTTAGGTGCCAAAAAAACTTGAAAGAAGTAATATGGGTAGGTAGGTCACGCGACAGAAGTGTGTTAGTGTATGTGTTGTCTGCATACTTGGATGAACATATTACAAAATATTGCCACGGGGTTGGCAATGGGGTCTTGCAATCCCGTCTTACTCCATTGGTCATCTATCAAATGAAAAAAAAAAAAAAAAAAAACCATTTCGAGGTCACCAGAGAGGCTATCACAGTTGCATTGATTGTCGCTGTAGGTTAAATTCTCAACATCAATTATAGATTTACAAGGGAAATTGCATAAATTCCAGTGGTATGAATCTTGATGGTCACTACAGTCTTGGAAAGCCCACGATTGCCAAAAAGTTTACACCGGAAGTCATCAAACTCCACTAAGATATAATTTTTTGGAGGGGGGTAAGGGGAAAGAAACGACACATGGCGCCAACTAAGGCGTCTGGAAGTTTATAAACTTTGATGAACGTTGATGAACTTAACACACACCAACACGTCCGGATTGTGCGTGTCAAGTTCCAAGTAACACGTTCCCGCGCTTTTGTTCCATTAACCACAGGCAAATAATTCCTTGCCTATAATCTCTAAATGGTGGGGGTTTCTATCTAAGCTGGTAATGAGCAATCAACATTTGCAATCTCTCTCTGTCGGCTGTGAGCATCACGTTTACTTGAATTTCCGCTCCTCCAGGTTCCGAGAAAGTGGTAGGGTTCTGGAGTTCACTGATTCCTTTTTCGATGGGGACGTAAAATGGCGGTCCCGGGAGCAGTTGGGATTGGTTACACCCCTGCGCTGCCTCGTTATCATCTGAGCACTAGTCGAGAAGAGAAGGCGAGTCATCGCCGGTGCGCTCCCAGGCAATCCGCCAGGTTCCTATATGAGCCATAGCTAGCTTCTTGAACCCGTAGACATCCAATCACTTCATCAAATCAACCTGTTGGATATTGTATGTTTTATTAAAAAGCTTGTTCACTTCAGGATTATAAACAATATTGGCAAAAGTTAATGAATGCCGATGTCCAAAGTCAAGCCTCGTACTGAGTGGGCGCTTGACGGTTCTCACCTTTTACACTTCTCTTTTTCAAAGAAGAGCAAGTGATGAGACTTTCCAAGGAATTTACGTACCGAAAATGAAACGTACGATTTTTTACGGTCGTCCGAAAGTCCATACCACTCTATTTGGGGGCCAAGTTTCCTCATTAAACCGTAAACTATATGCATTTAAATACGGTAAGTCTCTAATGTCGATAATTTTGTTGTGATATGTTAAATTGATTTATTTCCCATAGTTTAGCGTATACCTTTTGCACAATTCATTGCATAGTGCTGATTACCACCAGTTGTACTCATTCCGCTGTGCTAAGATGAAGACTCCCATCCAATATTTGAAAAAGAAACCAATGGTGCTGTAGCTCAAACCGCGCAAATGTACCGAGACGAATGTACAAATATGTGTTTAATGTTCGGGATCATGATGCCAAGAAGGCGTTCCAAGCAATGGCCTAGTGGTTCCCCTGTAACAACCTTTGACAAAGATCTTCATATGGCCAAAAATGTCTTAGCATCAATGAACATTGTAACTCACTTGTTACCCTCACTCACTGTCAACATCCAGCGAATCCCATTGGAAAGAGGTCAATGTTTCCCACAATGGCCTATTACCTCTGACTTTACAAGTCTCCATCATCAATGAATGACTGATTTGCTTCTTTTCATCAGATGTTACTGTTTTAATTTTACGACACTATATGCTGTTGCATTCGAATCTGCAAACCCTAGGGTCCACATTGGGCTTTCAGCCAGGAGTTCGCAAACCCCCCGATGGACCACTGACCGGCATTAGATGTAACTTTGAAGAACTCAATTGGTACTTGTGGAAGGAGATGCATTCAGGGTACCATTGTGTGAAATATCATAGAATGGGCCCTCGGGCCAAGGAGACCTTGGAGCAAAAATTTCTGAACACCCCAAATGTCGAACTGTATAAGACCATCATTTGACCGAATAGTTCACCACTGGCAACTAAATTTGTAGGAGATACCAGATTTTCAGTATTTCACATAATGGACACTTTGGCCCCAAATTGGGTCCTGGCCCAAATTTCCTGAACGCCCCCAATGGCCCTCTACCCAGGAAACATTTTTACCTTAACTTCGAAGAAAACTAATTGAAGCTTGTGGGAGGAGTTGTATGCAGGAGTACCATTGGGTGAAATTTCATACAATGGGCCCCTGTGGCCCAAGTGGGACCTCAGATCGAAAATTCCTGAACACCCCGAGGGTACGGCTCATAGACCATCATTATGATCGAACATCAGCACTGTGCACCAAAATTTATAGGAGAAGTAGCGTTCTGAATTTCAACTATTGAACCCTTGTGCCCTTTTATTCATTTGACCTTGACCTTCAGCTGGTCAACGATGACCCATCAGTCAATAAACATTGTGACAAGTCTGGTGAGATCATCAAGCACGAACAAGATGATAGATAGATAATAGAAGATAGATAGATAGATAGATAGATAGATAGATAGATAGATAGATAGATAGATAGATAGTTCACCGCCGAAATAACACAGGTGCGCTTTTCTGTAAAAGAACATTTTTCGTTTGACGGACCTCCCTAAGATTGGCAGGAAACGGCACCTCCCGTGGCCGACGGGGTAGTAAGCAGCATACCTAAAATTGATAACAATGTTCATTTAGGAAGGTTCTCCAAAACTTATCGCCTTAGGGTCAATTTAAGATTTTGGATGAATGAAGCAAATTATACTCACTCACTGAAGTGACTTGGGTCGATGCCAACTTCGTGACTAAAAGCGGACCATACCAATAAAAATCGAACAAACCCTGAAACGTGAATAAACTATGGCAAAATCCGACACACTGAATGACCTCCATCTATGGTCCAAAGATAGAGAGTAAAGTAAGCCTAGTTTCACCACCAAGTTCATGAGAATCCAGCAAACTTAAGATTAGTACGTAAAGATGAAAATTAAGACCGTTGAATGACTCCAGTGACCCTGCATCCATGATATAACAATTCGGAACTGAAGGTAACCATAGTCTCCCAGGTTTCATGAAAATCCGACCAACTTCAAGATTTCGGCATAATTATGCGACACATTGAAATGACCTCCATCGACCCCGAATATTTGTTAAAATGTTTTGGGACTGAAGGTCGACCATATTCACTAAGTTCGTGAAAATCCGACGAATTTAATTATTTAATAAATTATGCAATTAGACGATTCAAATACTTTTTCGCTGAAATCTAATCATTCCATTTATCTTATATCCTGCACTATGTGCCAACCCAAGTCACCAAAGCACCTACGGGTCATGCCCGTCAGCATGCTTAATCTTAACCCCCTAACTCTGTGGCTGTGACATTCTAAAATCGATGCAAGTGAGGTTGTGGTCATGGAAGGAAAATGGAAATGGACAATGGCAATAACCACTACGTTCGCGCGAAGCGCGATATTTTGCAGGACCATTTGGTCAACGACATTGCACTGACCCCTTTCTGACCTCTCACTTAGATAGGCCTGAGCTTTCCACTCAACTATTACGGCACCCCATTCTCATCTTCTTTGCGGACCACAGGCGGATGGGAGGGACACTTCCAATTGGGGCCAGACAGGTGGCCAAATGAGTATAACACAGAAGTAAAACCGCAGCTGCGCGCGAAGTGATTGCGAAAATATTAGTCAGGCAATCTTGGATATAAACTTATTTTCACCTGAATTTTGATCATGTCTCTGCACGAATGTGTGGCGTGCCTGGGCCACCCCCCCCCCCCGCATCTTTTATGGCTATTCAAGGCGTTTTCCACCGCACCTGTTTCTGCCCCAATTAGCATTGTCCCGTGAACGCACCCAACTTTCACCAAGTGGTCAGCACCCTAAATTATTTTTTTGCTGAAAAATTTGAATTTGCATATAGACCATATGTGCTTAAAAATATCACAGGTCCCGCAACGTGGTGGACTTACTCCCGTCGCCTCAATTAACCTCCTTCCCTTAATAAAAAACCAAGTTGAAACTTCGGGGCATTCCATCGGTAAAAAGACATCGGTAAAAAAAAAATCAGTTCTCCCCAGGTGGTAGACCTACCCCGTCGCTGGGTATGTTTTGTTCATTATGTGAATAGCTGATCCCCTAGCAGGAATTCGACAACGTCCGATGAAAGTAGCAACACACCAAGCTGGTAAAACCATTCTTATGCAAGCAAGCGGGGGACGGGGGGGGGGGGGGGGGGAGACGGGGGACGCGTCCCCCCCCCCAAAAAAATCGTAGTGGGTAGAGGACCGTCCCCCCTGAAATTTTGACCAAATGAAATTTGAAAATTAACACCAACATCGACAATCAAACTATCATTATCCATCTGGGCGGAACATGGAGGGAATATATACAATTATTATAACAGGCCCTAAATAAATGTGAAACTAGTATCCTTTCTAAAGCGGCGTTTCCATGCACGCGGACGGGCGGGCGGACGGGCGTCTAAAATCGCTCACCGTTTATTTTCAATAGAGCCCGTTTCCATGCACGCGGGCGGGCGGGCGGGCGGGCGGGCGGGCGATCGGGCGGGCGGGCGGGCGGGCGGGCGTGCGGGCGTTTCCTCGAATTGGTCATGTAGCGATTTTTTCCGCCCGCCCTCTTGCTATTTCGTAATCGGGGATTCCCTGCAATTACAGGTTGAGCCAGATATGCAGAGTAGAGAACAAAGTTATGCTCAAATCATTGTTCCAAGCAACACTCCTAACTGTTTCCACTCGAAATGAGATTAGCTTACAAATCTCTCCTTTTTAACGGCCGGACACCTATTTGAACACCTATGTCACATTTTTACCCATTGACGTGTCCAAATTTATACGACTAAAATCTCCAAATCCTGGCAATTGTGAAGTTATTGTATTAATTAATTATTTGTATTTTAGGCGCTATCTTTGATATTTAGAACAATGGTTCTAAGAACTAACACCGGTGTTTAGGTTTATAAACACTAGTAGGCCATATGCGTCCGGTGTTGATGAATAATAATAATAATAATAATAATAATAATAATAATAATAATAATAATAATAATACTAATAATAATAATAATAATAATAATAATAATAATACTAATAATAATAATAATAATAATAATAATACTAATAATAATAATAATAACAATAATAACAGAAAAAATAGTAGGCTACACGGTTCTTATATAGCGCATATACACACTAAAGGTGAGAGGTGCGTGATTTCGAGAAAACGCCCGCCCGCCCGCGTGCATGCAACGCGGCTTAAGTTCAACAAATGTTGCCGTACCGAACCCGTTGCCGCCTGGTCTGCGATATTCGCAGCTTGTAGCGAAATCCGTAATCTTGCCCATGTTCACCAGTCCGTTCTAGATCGACTAGATACTCTTGAGCTGTGTCGCTATAACTTCTTCAACAAGAAGGAAACACGAGTTAGCATTTTGGCAAATACAAGTGATGACCGAGTGTGTTTTTTCTGAACTGTAATGCTAGTCTTTTGACTAGGCCTACTAGATTGTTCAAGATGGACAATAACACCGCAGTATGTTACAAGGCCACAGACTCGGCAGCAAAAGTGGGACATTTGAAAAATGTTGGTCCTTAGATTGAAAATAGAGAAGTGATGCTTGCATTTTGAGTTCAGCTTCTTGAATGAGCATGGAGAAATACCCCAAATGCCATGTCCTGTGAATGACTTTATCATTTACTATCTTGCAGGTAATGGCTACAGGTGTTACGTACGTTTCAAATAAAGAAGACCCAAAACAGCATGATTTATGTATCGAACTGTATACTGTAAAATTGGCTATAAATTTGGCTTACAGATTGTTGCGATACAACAATAACATATTTTGGAACCGTGATTCCCATGTTTGTTACAACACTTTATCACCAAGTGAAAAAGTGTACGGTACGTTTCGAAGACACCGATTTGTCCCACTTTTGGTGTCTTTTAAACGTACGTAATTTTTTTTCACTTAGTTGGTCAAGTATTGTATAATGCGAGGAAACTAAATTGTTATAACATGTTAATCTCTCCAGTGTTTGGTTCGTCCATCCTACGGAGTCACCTAAACTTCTAACAGACTGCAAGTCCGATACGCTAACCACGTGAAGACAATGGGATGGCCACTGGGGGCGGTAAAGGGGCTACCTGGGTGAGCATCATAATTACTCACGTCGCGATCATGGCACTGGAAATTCACCGTAATGAGAATGAAAGTCGATTTTCTTATGGGGAGTGGGGCAAATGTGTGGACATGCCTTTTCCCCGGGCTCAACTGTCTCCAAACCCATCTGATATGGCATTATCATTCTTCATACAACATTTTTTAATACTACGATTTTGCAGACATGACCCCAGTTTTATGACTTGGTACATTAGCTCACAACGCCCAGAAAAGGCCGTTCCGGCCATCTGGGAGGTTTGTAAAACCCAAAATTTTCCTGTCCGCTCCGCGCAAACCAATGGTGGGGCTACGCTCAGATAGTAACACACAGCAATTCAGCCAAATGTTTGGTCTGCGTCCCCCCCCCTAAATTTGTAAGCTTCCGCCGCCACTGAAGGGGGACCCTTCTTTCATTGATGTTTTAAAGAAGAACCCATGATAAATGTCAGGCATTCTTGGGGTTAGAGAACACCATATGCCTGCACGAGGCACATCTCATACGTCTGAACACTACCGTACTGAAACTACCCAGGCGAAAAATTTGAAATGGCGCAGCAGAATTCCCGCAACTTGATCATTTAGGTCATTATGCATTTGTTTAAACACGTTCTGCTGGATCTGTCGATACAGTGTCACGAAATCGCAGTCAGTCCCGAAAATTGAGAAGCGTCCCCCCCCCCCCCCCCCCTGATCGCCCGCCTTGAACTCACCACACTGTCATTCCTAGATATTATGTCTAATAATTTCAAAAGAAACCGTCTTTGCATTGGTGTATGAAACTTGAATCTATGAAGGGTCATGGTCATTAGTTAAATTCCTACAATCAATAAAAATCGGGTAAATTTTAGCCACAGGGCAACGCCGGCCGCCTACTTTTTTTCGCATAATGGTTGAGGGCACTTCGATTCCACGGGATTTCACGAATTCGTTTCAAAATTAAAATTTGAGGTTGCAAAAAAGTTAAGGTGGGCTTGTCTAGGTAAATAGAGCATGGTCTTTTATATTCCAACGTCAAAAGTAAGAAAAAAAACATAATTTTCCATCCCGGGGAAATGTGGGTGTGACTGAATTTTGTCTAGTCAGTCAATGTTTCTGAAGAAATTTACGTCGCTGAACGCCGCAGGTCCAAAAAGCCGGAAACGCGGAGCGGTGTGGCAAATCGAGGAACAGAATTGAGGGAAACGTTGAAAATAATAAAACGAGGCATAGGGGCCTGCTGTACAGATCCAAAAATTAAAGAAATCAGTCAACATTTTAGCAAAACACTTTAACTTAAACAACCAGAACCAAAACAAAACGTGCTCCCAGGAAAACTAAGCAAACATTGATGAAGATGAAATTAAACGAGGCGGTCCATCATTAAAAATTAATAAATCCCCAGGTTGTGACCACATCACAGCTGAACTCTCAAATATGCCATGCAACCATAAATACATAGCTGATATACTGAATAACATAGCTCGAAACAGGAGAAACCATAGAAAGGGAACAAGAAATCTTAACACCAATTCAAAAACCAGAGAAAAACTAAAGGCCACCAGAAAATTTAAGACCCGTGATCTTACTCAAACCCTGAGAAACTCCTCGCAATTTGGATTACAAGGAGAATCCGCCCCTAATTGATGAACATATACTTCCAGTCACCCAACAGCCTATACCTCAGGTAGATGCACGGCAGAAGCTCGTGTTCGCTTTCAAAATTTTAACAGAAAAGCCGTAACTCAATAGGATATAAAATCACCCTTCTATTGCTGACATGAGCAAGGCGTGTCATACTCATTCAAAGAGCACACTAATAAGGATTGCAACAGATCCTCGAGAGCGGACGAACTCTGTCTCTTTCATTACTGAAACAATGTTTCATACACGGTCAAATGAAGACGGCAACTAGGAAATCCTTCAGCACGAACATAAGGGTCCCCCCCAGGGTGACAGTGCGAGTGCATTTTCTTTCATAACATTTACCTGGCTAAACTCTTTGGAAATCGGAAAGAAAAGACATTGATGAGTTATTCCACCATCGCAGTTAGTTGATCATGACTACAACGCAAATAGTAATACCGAAAACTTTTCACGTTGGACCAACAATACGCTGAGGATATCTTGGCATCGACTGGGAGAACATAGATTAAAAAATCGAAAGAGCGAGTAGTGATGAGAAACTGACAAGAGAAATCGTGAAATAAACAGACGAAAATGAGAAATTCTCCATTCAAGAAATGGCAATGAAAGCTTGGAAGCAAATGTTTAAATAGTGTAGGAAGTTTTGTTAGGAACGAAGAAGGAATCAACGAAGAATTGGTGTATAACCAACAATGCTTCAAACACTCTATCAACATTTCAAGAGAGAGAATACAGTAGCAGCATCAAACTCCGGATTTCGATGCCCTAATACAAAGTATTTTCTGTATAATTGTGACCTGTGGGGGACAACGAAGAAGTCTTGATCACAAACATGACATTTCCAAAACACGAAGATTACTCCGCATTTTCTCAACAATAGATGGACCAATAACAAGGAGAGCAAACGTCGAACTCTCGATGTGCCATCTCAAAAACCCTTGGTCTTTCAGTAGTAGCACAAGACGTTTGAGATTTTTTGAGTCATGTCGGCGAGACTCCAAGAGAAGTCCCGCGAAGATCCTCTGTGGAAGAATTGAGACATACTACTAAGCCAGGTGGGAGACCTGTGACTACCTCGCTCGGAAACATCAAATCGAGACTTCAGGGACATCCACCTCACAGTTCGAGGAAGCAATACACTTGCGCAGCTCGTGTACGTGGCGGAGATTGATCGCTGCGCATGTCGGTAGACGAGACTAACCTTACTACTAGGGGCCGCGTAAATTGAAAAGTCATGAAAGAGGTAGGTGTTGTGCTGCGACCATGGAGCTATTAATTAACTGGAGAAGAGGCACGCGCTCAATAATATTGTAACAATTTGAAAATGTCCCACTCCCGGACTGACACGGCGATCACTCGATGCGTAACGTGTCTTCTCCTGACCATCTTGGATGAGCTACTGCTACCGAGGTACACATGACGCAGATTTCCCGGGACACGGACTTGACACGCAGAGACATTTTGTGCGTTAAGTGTGATCATACGGTCTGTGTTTACTCTTTCGGGAGACATTTCAGTAGCGCGTCTGAAGACAATGGCATGCGGTTACGCCATTCTTACAACACGGCGTCAGCCCAGCTAGGGCCCGTTAGCGTTGGATTGACGGGCCTAGTGTGCGATTCATCATTGGCCTCGGCAAAAAAGTAGGAGTCCGAAACCGAGAAATTGCATTCAACTAGCCCACTGTTTTTCTTTTCCGTATGAAAAAAATTATTCCCTGTACACATTTTTTCCACTTCGCGGTCACGCCTATGGGTTGGACCGTGGGCATAACCATGTTTTGAGTTATTAACGGGCGAAGCAACGCGATCAATATATGTCGGCAATTTGGAAATGTCACCCACTCCCGGACTGACCGGCGATCACACCTCAGGCTGTTGTAAAAAGGTCGGACATCTACCGGTATGAGCTACTTCTACCGGGGACAAGTGACGCCAGGGGAATTTCCCACTGGACACGGAATGACTCGCGGATTACATTTTCGTGCGTTAATTTGTTTGTGATCCAACTACGGTCTGTGGTACTCTTTCGGGACATTTTCAGGTAGCGCGTCTGAAAGACAATGGAAAAAACTGTGAGTACTGCATTTTACACATGGCGTCAGCCAGCATAGGGCCGGTAGGAGTTGGCTTGCCGGCCTAGTTATGACACACACGCGCCAACCCATACACGCCGCTGCTCACCATGGCCTCCTCATTTCCCAATATATTTTCGTGTATGAGTATGGCTGCCAAAAAGCCATGGGCCGCCCCCGCCGCCCCGCTTGCGACGCGCCTGGGTGAATCATGACTGCAGTATGCAAGAGGTCATAAAAAATAGTGGTTGACGAAATACAGGGTGAAGGGGAATCTCCAAAAACAGCCCAAGTGTTCATCCTCCTGAAAACGGCCTGAACTTGAATCCTGAATTGTTGGACGTTTGCAGATAAAAAGATTCAGAATGCGGGTGAATGCAACTGACGCAGATGTAGAAAAGATATAATTTAGGTCTTAATTGCTATCGAACATTATTCAGTAGTGTTGATGGTATTAGCTGGAAAATTTCAAAGATCCTCGATTCACCAAAGCACAATCAAAAGACTAAAAATAGGAAAAAGCAAAAGGTGTCCGAGTCGATGAGTCAAATCTCAACATGCCTACCTACAAGATTTACAATGGAGATCATGTAATTCATTAGGGGACTCAAACAAAGTATGAATATACCATATGAAGAAAGGGGCTATAAAATTAGCCCAAATATCATTCATACCACATAATCCCCATTTTTGCTAGAGGTTACCCCGGTCTATACCAAAAATAAAAAGGTTTATTGTACTCCCCATAAAAAAAAAATACCATACCCAATTGCCACCTGATCAGGACTAGGGACATTCTGAAACTTACCCGTGGTTAACGAGATATGTCGGACTCCCTTGACATTAGATGACCTTTGACTCGACCCCAAACGATAGGGATATTTAACTGACTATGGGGGAACCACTGTTAAGTATGCGCTTCACAACCAGGTGGAATCGAGTTATAATGTTAACAAACTCAAAATTGGCCCAAAATAATTCCATCATTTTTCCATTTTCTCATTAAACTGACCACGGTCCACACCAAAAACGATAGTTCCTGATCTCCCATCAGAGAATGTACACCGAATTCAAACATGGTCGGACCAGGCATCGGTACGTATCGTGTTAAACAAGATTTCACAATTTCACCTCTATTGAACTCAGATGACCTTTGGACCCTGACCCCCACAAAACAGTAGGGATCATGTCGTGTTGTTGGGAAACCCATATATTTACACAGTATGGGACTTCATCCGTCCAGGTTGGATCGAGTTATCGTGGTTAACAAGGGCGTTAAAACATAGGCCCTACACACTCACCGGAACAAGGTCCTGACTGCATGTTCTCCTGACGTTTGTCGAGCAAATATAAAAAAAAATTAATAGTGAGGAAATCTACATTGCCAACTATCAATCTGCATAATGTTGGCACATGTACAACCAGTAGACAACAATTATCATGGAAGGCATTAGAGCATCATACAACTCAACAGGGGGAAACCAGCAGTTGATTTTTCGGTTTTAAGTTTTTATATTCGAAGAAGCTCTTACGGCTAGAGAGTGTCAATGAGTTTTTGTATAAATTAAAAATTTGAACATTGGAATAGAGAGGAGGAGGAAAAACTAGATAAACGCGAAAAAGGTCACGGCCACGTATTTCATTTGAATCTAATCAACCAGCTTGTGGCATGTGGTAATTTTCTATTCGATGATAATCAAAGCCGTTGGAACATGTGATATTGATTTTATGTAAGCTCCAACCCTTTACATGAAGTATTGATTCCCCTCCATGTTGTTACATTATCAGGATTTCTATAAAGAAGACAAAGGAATAAATGATGGTTAAAAAAAAAAAGAAACATTGGCATTCGTAGCGGCATCGTGAAAAACTTTGGCCTCCACGAATCATCCACCAATGACAAGAGGCCGCTAAGGAATAGATTGCGGAATTAGCTACGAAGGCAACGCGATGCTGTTACGAATTTAGAAGCCTCACGACCGACGCCAGTACGATTTTTTTTTTTTTAACATTCCCGAAAAATTCGTAGCTCTTCGCGACCAGCTTTACCAATCACTACGACGATCAAGAGGCCGCTTACTACGCACTACAAAAATGAACACGAAATGTGGAAAGGAAAAATGCTCTCAATTCGTGTTTATTCGTAGCGCGTCGTGGGCAAATCGTAAATGTGGGGAAAGGGGCTACCGTGCCGTGACTGCACACCTGGCCAGCATGACCTCAGTAGCTCAAAAAAAAAAAAACAAAAAACTTATAATAAGGAGATTCATGACCTGAGAATCGGGAAATGGTTCCAAGTTAGTTTTGTGTTTTGGATAGTTTCATGACCTTGAGAATCGGAATGGTTGCAAGTTTTAGTGTTTGCTTTTCAAGAATACCAATTATCTCTGTCTGGTCCAACGGTTTCCAAACCTGGGAAACGCGTCCCACCGTTGGGACACTTGCAATTTGGTTGGAAGTGATGAGCTCTGTTCCCAAGCCCACAGAAAAAAAAGAATGGCCAAAAAGAGACATTTTTATTGATGTTCACATCCGAATGATTTGATATACATGAACATAGGCCTTGTGCAGTGCATGTGATCAACAAAAAACGACAATACTGGCGCAGGGTTGGTAAAATTGACAGCTCAGGCCCCCCCCCGCCATCCTCCATTGAAACAAAGTGAGGGGGGCCGCAAACGCTGGTTTAGCCCACCCCCCCACCCAATATTGCAGATGTTCAAGAAAACAGTCAATGTATGTATTTAATTGCTAATCCGCATTGATTGTTTTAAATTAATATTTCAAACATTTTAGGAGAATACTCCGTGTGGAATAGTGACAATCAATCATATTAAGCACTCGGGAGGCTTTAATAGCATATGGTCATCTTCCAGTTGCCTGTTTGCGGGTCCGTAATGGCCGTAATGTGATTAGGCCTACTAGTGAAGCAGAAGGCCTCCTTGGACTGCGCGTCGCATCGGTTTGACACTATACACGGTGTCGACTTCCTCAACAGGGGCGTCGGTAAGAGGGGAGGGGGGGGGGGGGGGGTAGGGGGTTGTGGACACCCCCCCCCCCCCCATTCACACAGGCGTCGGCAAAAGATGATCCAGGCAAAAAAATGCAAAAAGAAAAAAATTGAACGTATAAAGAGTGTAACGAAAGAGAGTACAAAAACCAGTTTTAGAAGGAAAGGAAAAAAAAAAGCCAACCTTTATATTCTACATCACCAATCCTAAAGATATCTGGTTCAAATGGCCTGGGGGCCAACTCCAGCAATCTATGGTATAGTATAGAACCAAACCTTTTATGCCCCAGTCGGCAAATTGAAGAACAAATGAAACGTTGAAAAGGGTTATAGACACGAGGCGTGTGCCGGGTATGGTAAAGGGTTAAAGGAGAGGAGGGAAAGTTTTGAAAGAAGAGGAAAGACTAACTTGTACATTCGACCTACCAAAGTCCAAATATTTCTTGCTCACTGATGGCATGGGTGGCCACCTCCGGGAATTTTAGTGGTTTAGGAATTAGAACTAAACTTTATTAAATTTCTCCCAGTCGGCGCAAATTGAAGCGTTAAAAAGGGATAAAAGACGGGGAAGGTTTTGAAAGGAGAGAAAACGTAAAACTTTTATATTAAACCTCTTCAGAATATCGTGGCTCAAAATGGTCTGGAAGGCCATCTCCGGCAATTCGTGGCGTATTAGAACCAAACATTTATGCCCCAGTCGGCAAATTGAAAGAACTCTCATGAAAAAAATGGACGGAAATTTCAGTCTAATAGAATGAAAGTTCAGGGAAGCATGGATCAACCTTCTTGATTGACTGTCAGTCAATCGAGCAAAACGTTTCAGTCACTGAATCTCAGTGGAAATCGACTGACGTCTAGGTCCGTCTAGAGTATTCTTATTCAAATGAAGTGTTGGTCTAACCTGACTAATAAAAATGTTGTGAACAAAAAATCAGCCGCCCCATTTTGTTAAGTGAAAAATTGAAAGGCACACGGTAAGGAGAGAAAAAATGTTTTGCCAATTTGTGATGGGCGTAGTATAGAAATTCCACTTCAGGGCCATGCAGCTCGAAAACACTTGGGAAGGGCTGTTCGGCCATGTCTGGGGGTTACAAAAACCTAAACTTTTCTGGAACGCACGCGCCAACCCAATGGTGGCGCTCCCAGTACCAGTATAATACTCCCACACTACTCAACTGATGTTGCACCCCAGTGCCCCAGTAGAAGACTACTAAGTTAGTGAACCCAAGCAATCGTTTAGTACCAGCGTAGCAGATCTGCGGATACCTTGATTAAAAAATTATAATGTCTTTGCACAATGCGCCATCCGCCTGGTACCGTGGGCTCGGGGCAGACACTGTGGGGGACATGGGGTTAGTCGGCCAAAACTTGCATGGTAGTCGGCCAGAAAATATAGTACCCCCCCCCCCCCCCCCCCCCCCCCCCCCCAAAAAAAAAGGTTTTCTGGCGACGCCCCTGAGTCCTCCCCAATGCACCATCACTGTAGGCTATGTACCACACTTAATGTTCTCATTTGCCACATTTGTACCATAGCCCGTTGGTTATCTTGCTCAGGCCAACCCATCAAATCCATCGAGGTTTTGTGCGATGGTTGCGATGCTTTCAGGGGAAGTAGAGCCTATTACTTGTACTAAATATGACCTAAGACAGATGGCCATTAAAATTCATTTACAATTGTACCACTTCCTGTGTATATTACAGGCTACGGCATTATGAACACAGTGGTGCAGTATTATTTTACTTGTATTATTTCGCTGGTAATATGGCTTGCCACGTGATTAACGAAGGCTGAAACTATTTCGAATAATTCAAGACAAAACCATGTTTCCTATCAGGCAGTGCTTCATGCGTAATTAGTCAGGATGAGGAAGAATATGTAAAAATTTAGTAACTATTATGAAAAGTATCCACTTTGAAAAATGTGGTATGTAGTGATGTACAGTAAGTTGGTAGGCCTATTGTTTCCCGCAAAAAAAGAGCAACCAAATTAAAGAATAAAAAATTCGGTGGGGGTCACCCTCAATCCACGACAGTGTAAAGGTTATTAATTTGTCGGTTAATCTTAAAAGTTTGCAATTTCAAATGTGGTGTGTTTAACAATGCTTAAATATATGCACACTGGGCTAGCTTATTAAATTCACGGACAACGACCCAGCGCCATTCACCTGTCAACACGTACCATTCCTTAGAAATAGAAAGGGTGTTTAAATGTAACTAGGCTGGTGGATCAAATGAAATACCTTGTACGGAGTGACCTTTTTCATTTCAACTTGTATTAAAATATATATTCAAATTGCATGTTTCTTGATTTGTTCGTGATATTCATGCAATTTCCCACACAATGGGAACCTGATTTATGCCAGATATTTGTAGTACAGGCAAATAGGAAGATAGATTTTGGCGTGTTCCGGCCATTTAGAGGGCCTGGAAACCCCCAAAATTTCTTCCCACGATTCGCGCAACAAATGGTGGCGCGGCTACGCTCAGATAGTAAACAGTTACATTAGCCACCCCCCCCCCAATAAAAAATAACAATTCCGCCCCGCGTTGGTAAAGACGCTACCGGGAATGGAAAAGTCGGGAATAGGAAAAAAATAAAAAGAAGCAAGACTGTATTATCGACTATGTTCTCGACCTTAGGCTTTCCTCTAATTGGATTATTCAGCGTTGACCAACGGAGAATGGCACGTCGGTTGTAATTGGAGGGGGAACCGAGTATTCGGCAATTCGGCAAAAGGGGAAGGGAAATAGCCTAAAGGTTCGGTTTAGCATTGAAATTTTATTGTGCAGGAGTTGACCCAGTTGTTGTTTCTGGGCAAGGGCGGAGATATGTGGGGGGGGGGGGGGGGAAGCGGGAGGGGTGAGGGCGCGTCCCCCCAATATTTGGTTTTGGGGGGGGGGGGACCGCAATTGGCATTTCCCCCCAATTATTTGAGCTCGACTGCATTTCGCTGACACTGGATCCACATATTAGCAGCAACCGTGTTTAAACCAAAGCAAATGACCAAAATATTCAGTTGAGTGAATTCTGCCTGCTTCCATTTTCGAACTTGTTGCGCGCTACGCGTGCGGGTATTTCAGGTATACCGTAGTAGTATTCGGACGAACGATGTGCCCTTGTGGTGGCCAGACAGATGATGTTCCTTAGCAAAGCATTCTTGAAATTTACTCTGCGAACTGTTCCTATATAATCATCAATGCAAAGAGCGGGTCTCCTCCATCCATATCGTTGCATAAGAATGGCTTACCCAGCTGGTGTGCCGCCCTTCATTGAACGTTGTCGATTTTCTGCAATAAGACCAGTGGTTGAATAACACAAAAATCCCTAACACAAATCGCCATCTTGATTGTGTATAGGTGGAAATGAGGCGAGGGGGTAGGTATACCACCTGGCGGGATCTGTGCTTTTTTTTAGTTATGGTGCGACACTTGTTGAAAGTTTGGTGCATGGTGCAAATACCTGTCACTATGGCGGCACACGGTGCGGCATCAAAATTGCGGCCAGGGAACGCCACAAATTGCGTTTTTGTCAAAAAGACATGATTAAAGATCAAGGAAGAAGAGGCTGTCCAAAAATGAAGTTAAGCCTGATTTTCGATGGAATGCCCCAAAAGTGTTAAAAGAGGTTTGTGAGTGTCGACGGGGGTAAGTCTGACCACTGGCGGGACTGTTGATTTTTTGGGCTAAAGGTTTATTTTTGGCCCCAATTGTGAGAAATAGAGTATTCAGCAATTCAATTTATGGGTCGGACCACTTGTTGAATGCAAGTTGGGTTGCGTGGCACTGCGGTGCATGGTGCACATAATAAGGGGCGCGGTGGGGGTGTTGATTGATACCCCATAAAATAGCCATCGAAGTTAAGATTTCGGCCAGGGGCCACACCACAATTTCGTTTGGCAAAATGCAAAAGACATGATTCAAATTCAGGCGCGAGGATAAGTTTACATCCAAAGAGTGCCTGACTTTTAGAAGGAATGTACCTCAAAATAGTTTAAAATTTTCGCGCGCGCTCGCGCGAAGTTGCGGTGGTTGGTTTTACGTCTTGTTATTATTACTCATTGTTATAGGTATGACCCCAAGTAGAAGTGTCCCTCCCCAGGCGGCCTGTGGTCGACAAGGAGTGAAAATGGGGGCCGCATTTGTTTAGTAAGAAAATTCTTATATAAGATGATAGGTCAGACCAGGGGTCAGTGCAATGGTCGATCGTTGGGAAAGTTGGGATCCTGCAAAAATCTCGCGCTCCGCGCCGAACTTGGACATAGTGGTTGTTGCCATGCCCATTCCATTGCTCCTTTCATGACCGTAACCTCCACTTGCATTCGTATTTGAATGTCACAGCACCCAAACGCGAAACCTTGAAATTTATTCTAAGGCGAAAGTTTTGGGATAACATTCCCTGACTATTTTTTTCAACACGTAGAATGCTGTAAGGATGCTTACTGTCCCATAAGGGCCTGGGAAGTGCCGTTTTCCTGTAATCTAGGGGGGTCTGTCAAACGAAAAAAAAATCGTGTACGCTACGCGCCAACCTGTGGTGGCGCCTCGTTAGATAGTAGTCATATTGTCCGTCCCCCCCCCCCCCAACACGCCAAACACAAATTTCCGCCCTTGGTTATGGGTCCCATCATTCCAGAGGAAAAAAAAAACAATTTTTCAAGCCTGAAACAATGGAATCATGCGAGCGCATACGCTAGAGTACAAGGCTGAGACTAGAGGGCAGCCCCCCCCCCCCACTTGTTTTTTTGAGGATCGAAAATTCGGGCAGAAAAAACTTACCAAATATGGCAAAGAATAATTTAAACTCTAGTTAGAGATATTTCACTGCTTAAAGTGGAAATATTTTCTGAATTTGTACTAAATGGCGAAAAATTTGATCAATTTGACGTGTCAACACTCTCGCGCGCTTCGCGCGCAGGTGTATTGATGGTGTTCGGCTTCATATTCACGAGCTGCATTAAAATTCGGGCATTGTTTAGGATTCGGACAAATTTTTGTCGGTTTTTTCCAAATCCCTCGTCCCAGCCAGAACCCAACGGGGGGCCCCCCCAGCGGGGCCCACATGGGAGCCCATGTGGGCCCCACATGGGGGCTCGTTCGGGCCCCGCTTGATTTGTCCGAGGTTTCCACGTCATCGGGCCCACGTGGGCCAACCCAGCTGGGATGCTGAAACCGTGTGGGACCTTACCGTGGAACCAGGACATCTTGCTCACACAACCCCATACAATGCCAATATCCAAGCCAGCGAGCCCATTGGGGCCCAAGGGTTTAGTCTGGTCAAGTGGGTCAAGGGGGCTAGGCTTGCCCACGTCAGCCCAAATGGGGCCCATATGTGGGCTCACATTGGTTCAGCCGGAACAACACGGAGAGGGCTGCCCCAACGTACCCAACATGGGGGGCCAGATTGGCAGTTTACCGAGTATGGGGTTGTTGAGCAAGATGGTTCATGGGTGCCACGGACGGTCACACAGGTCCCAGCATCCCAGACGGTTGGCCCACGTGGGCACGACGTGGAAACCGCGGACAATTATAAATCGAGCGGGGCCCAAACGGGCTACCCATGTGGGGCCCAATGGGCTTCCCAGGTGGGCCCGCATGGGCCCAGTTGGGGATTGCTGGTGGGTGGCCCCCGATGGGTGTCTGAGCCCCAGTTTGGGGCAGCCCTCTCCGTGTTGGTCCGGACGAACCCACGTGAGCCCACATGGGCCCCATTTGGGCCTGACGTAGGCAGCCCTAGCCCACCTTGCCCCACACTTGTGGACAGACGAAAACCCAGGTGGGCTTCAGATGGGCTCGCTGGCTGGGGTACGTGTGAAGCGGGGTGGTCGAGTAATTACCGGAACGCCCAATGTTTACTTTGAAATAATGCACCCGGACTCTGAGGAGTTTCAATGGCTCAAAATGTCCAAAGCAGAGGGCGACAACCCACCGCCGTTAAAACACTCTTCATATCGGTATCCCGTGCCAGAGTCCGTCGGCAAAAAATATTCCCTACAAACACCACCCGCCCCCCCCCCTTCCCCCCCCCACCGCCACAATTATCAACTTCGCTTCACTTCAACTTCGCTACATTCGACGACTGAACGAACTACTATAGGGGACAGTTGCTCCTAACAAATCACGAAATTGCACCATTCCAAGTGTGGTACCATTTGGCCACTCATTACGCCTTCATTCAACACTGGTGTGGGGACGTGGTTACATTCATTAAAAAATGCAATTTTTGGACGACAAACCCAAAAAAGTTTGAAAACTTCTGGTGTGGGTCGATGATTCATGAAATCTTGTCAATAACTAAATTAAATTTGACTGATGGGGGCTGGATGTTACGGAAGCCCATTAGGGCAGGTAAGATTATTATTTTTTTGATTGCGAAATTAATTTTTCGTTTTCCAAAGATTATTTTTCGTTTTCCAAAGTATTTTTAGTTTCAAAGAATTAGTTTTGCATTCCCGAAAATATCTTTGTTTACGAAGATTATCTTCGTTCCCGAAAAATATTTTTTCGTTTTTCCGAAAATTATTTTTCGTTTTCCAAAAATTATTTTGTTTCGGACGCTTATTTTTGATTCCCGAAAATTATTTTTGTTTTCCGAAGATTTTTTTCGTTTTCCGAAAATTATTTTCCGTTTTCTAGATTTATTTTCCGTTTTCCGAAATATTTTCGTTTTCCAAAGATTAATTTTTCATTTTCCAAAATATTTTTTCGTTTTCCAAAGATTATTTTTCGTTTTCCGAAGATTATTTTTTGATCCCGAAAATTATCTTTGGGTTTCCGAATATATTCTCGTTTCCCGAAAATATTTTTTGTTTCGGAGATTATTTTTTTTTCCCGAAAATATTTTTGTTTTCCGAGATATTATTCTTCCGTTTTCTGAAAATATTTTCCGTTTTCCGAAGATTATTTTTCGTTTTCCGAAGATTATTCTTCGTTTTCAAAGATTATTTTTCGTTTTCCAAAGATTATTTTTCGTTTTCACGAAATATGTTTCGTTTTCCAAAGATTATTTTTTTCGTTTTCCAAAGAATTTTTTTCGTTTTCCAAAGATTATTTTTTGATTCCCGAAAATTATTTTTGTTTTCCGAAGATTATTCTTCGTTTTTCCGAGATTATTTTTCGTTTTCCGAAGATTATTTTTCGTTTTCCGAAGATTATTTTTCGTTTTTCAAAGATATTTTTCGTTTTCCGAAGATTATTTTATTGATTTCAGAAGAAAAAAAATCGTTCTCCGAAGGTTTAATTTTTCGTTTTCCGAAAATTATTTCAACAATAATACCAAAGAGGTCCAAGGGCGGCTCTACCCACAACTGACGGGTGGGGGCAGTCGATCAGTGGGGCGCCAGATTTTTTTCGCCAATTATTCTGTGACTCTCTGAGCGGATCGCTACCATCGGTTGGCGCGGAGCGTCCCATACAAATTTGTCCTCTCAGATCACCGGAAAACGCCTTTTTCCCAGCTGCGCAAGGCATTTGATAATCGTCTTTATTTGTATTTATATTCAAAATATTATTATACATACTATTATTCCTATTTTTTTTTTTTGGGGGGGGCTTATATTTCTGGGGGAGCAAATCCCCCTACCCCCCCCCCCCGTAGAAACCGCGGCCTGCGCCAGAATTTCTAGGGACCGGATGAGTTCAAAATTAAAAATATCTGTACCGCGAGCCAGAACCGGGACTAAATTCGTAAAACCCACATCAACTATGTTAACGAAAATGGTTTGACCGTTTGCACTATGCAGTGGTAGTAGGCGCCTGAGTAAACATGTATTCAACCGCCAGTGGAAGACACCCTTAGAATGAAAACATTGCGAGTGACCATACGGAAATCGCGGTTCGTATTGGTAATCGTTCCTTAAAGACATACTTATCGTAGAGCGATAACTAGAATATCAATTTAGGCTGATCTAGCTTTTCGATCTCGATCGGCTTTTCTGCGTATACTCATACGGAAGCTAGCTAGAAGGGCGGATCTAGGAGTTGCTGTTAGGGGGCGCAAAATATTTTGACAAGGAGATGTCAGATAACCTTTGCACTATCTAAGGCGGAGTCGCCACCCCGGTTGACGCGCAGCGGACAACATGGGCGCCGAAACCGGGGGGACGGGGGGGGGGACATGTCCCCCACTAATATTCGACACTGCTCCCATTGGACGTATTGTGTTTTCCACTGCACTATGTTTATTAAATGGCCATGTCCCCCCCCCCCCCCCCAATATCGGAGACGAATCGGCGCTATGGCAATGTCGACAAGAAAATTTGTGGCTTCACAAACCCTCCAAAAGGGCCGGAAAACGGCATTTCCTTGTCTAAGTTACATGTAACCCAGGATTTTCTGGGAATGGGCCTAAGACAATTTTAGCTCTCTGGAGTCTGGCCATGGCTTAGAAGCAAAACCATTCCAACAATTTCTGTCATGCCTCTATGATCGGTATCGTCATGAATGACAAGTTCATCTCATACCATCCATTCACCATGCTTCCCAAGGTCAGGCTGCACCGGTCATTTGTCCATTCTCTCAATATATTTGAGTTGCAAAAGAGGTGCCTTGGGCAGTGGTATCACCAACTTTTCATTCCTGGGGGCATCACAGGGGGCCACAGACATTTGACGGGGGGGGGTACTAAATATCATCTACGCGGAGCTCCACCATGGTTGGCGCGGAGCGTACTAGAAATTGTGGGCTTACGAGCCGCCCCATATGGCCGGAAATGACCCTACCAGGGCGTTTTAGTCTGCTGCCATGTTCCAAGCTTTAAAACTCGTCTCAAGTCGTCAAAAAAAATTACAAACAAATAAATCTTTAAAATATCCTCTCTATATTTGTTTTAGGTGGCGCGCGCGGTGCGCCCCCTGGATCCGCCGCCTAGCGTTGTGTTTATGTAGGTGAACATTTTTTACATGCGTTCATACGCGTACGATGGGCGCGGGTTTCTTTAATCGACACTCTCTAGTCTATGGGGCCAGGTTGTCAGGTAGTGTGTGCTCGCAGGAGTTTGTCATGGCATATACCGCTGACCAGAAGTAGCTTAGATCAATTCGGCTAGCTAAAAAAATGTAATGCTGCGTTTCAGCACGCAATTTTCTGGGCGCGTACATACTGTAGGCCTACACATAGTGCCCTATAGGATGTCGGACCCCACAGGCTTCGTACATGGCATTATGATACATAGAGTTACACTTACGATTCCAACTTCGAAGGGCAAGGGGCGCATTTTTTCCTGGTTGGGTGGGCGCAAATCCACACCCAAAATCGTGAAAAGGGGGGGCAACTGCCCTCGTGCCCCCCCCCACCCGGTATCGCCACTGAAAGAGTCCGATTACGGACATATTTCTGAGTGCCTGGCCGGTTCAAGAATGGCGATTTCCGCATGCGTACGGAGGCCGAGAAGTTCTCGGGGGTCTCTTCGTATGGCCCGCAGTCTGAATCACTCCACAATTTGAGTGATTAGAAATCGCGGGGGTCTCAAGGAGAGGGGGACGGCGCAGCTTCGCATTGCCAATGTAATTATTCAACACCCTGTAACGAACAGATAAGTTCCAAGTTATAAAGGGGCGCGTAGCGGAGGGGTGATGATTGGGGGGTGTAGAAAATTATGTTTTGTCGACGGATCTGGCAATGGTGATGATATGGGGGAAAAATTTTGAATATTGAAACGTTCCCAGATGCAAATCTGGTGCAATATTATCAGCAAAATTGGGCGTTCAGGGTTATACTCGACCCGCCACACGTTACGCGGGACTTGTTCCATTTGGGAACGCCGGAAAACTTGCATCTGAATCCTAACAATGCGCAATTTTTACTGCAAGCTCGGGTGTATATGAAGCAGACCCTGGATACACACTGGCGCGAAACGCGCAAAAAATTGACACTTTCAATGGTGCAATTGATCAAAGTTTCAGCCACTTAGTACATCTCCTTTCCACTTATGCATTAGGACATCTCTAACCGTTTTAACTCATTCAGTGTTGGGTAGTTTCCTCCCGATTTTTTTTATATCTCTCGCCTTGTTCCTCTAGCTATGCGCTCCATGATCCCCGACTCCGATTCCTGACACCGGACGCTTTGTCATCTCATGGAATTCTTTTTAATTGTTTTCAGCAAAATGGTTGTATGTGTGTATTTTGTTTCATGGAATATAGGACCAGAAAACAAAACTTTGCAAAGAACGTAAGAGTCAGGAAAATAAAAGTGTTCAAAACGCTAACGCCTTATTCCCCCCGATTTGCCGAGTTGCCGACAGAATCGCGTCATATCCAATTACACCGGACGCGACGGGCCGCCACAATATAAGTTTGCCGGCGTGTCATTCTGCCGACGCTGAATGGGCAATTAGATGAAGAGCCATAAGTCATTTTCCATTCCCTGTCTTCCCCTTTACTCCTACTTCCCTTTCCCTTTCCCTTACCCTTTTTCTTCTTTTCCTCCTCTCTCTTTCCTCTTCTGTCCTCCTCTCTCTTCCTCTTCTCTTCTTTCCTCTTTTCTCCTTTTTTGCCGACAGACCCGAAAATGTGCCGACGGCGAAAACTTTGCCCCCTCCGCTCGCTACGGCCCTGGTTACTAAGTTACCGTTCGATAGAATCGATGATAGTCGGCTAAATCGAAGAGAGATCGCACTTCATTTAAGAATAAACGGAGGGCACTTCGCAAACTAGTCCAAATCGAATAGATCTTCCCATTCAATATCAAGGACTGGATGGAGTGCAGGGATGCCGTTATTCTGTAGGGTGATTATTCCAGAGAGTCGTTCTTTGAACTGAGCTAAGGTTCTTTATTTTCCGAACAGAGTAGGGTTCGGTTTCCGAATAAAGCAGGTTTTGTATCCGAATAGAACAAAGTCGTTATTCCGATCGAAGAGTACATAGGGTTGTCATTCCGCTGCAACGTGGTATGTATGGAACAGGACAGGAGATAGCTTTGTTAAGTTTTAATTGGTTTTTTAAGTCACAATTTGATTACAGAAGGGGTCAAGTAACTCGACTTGCAGTGGTTGCACCCACAGATACTAAGACATGGTAGCCATGTGTAAGCGGGTAAAACGCCCACGTGTATACTCCCGCTTCGAGCAATCATTGGAAGAAGTATCTAAACACCCCATAAAGACCTTAATTTTGGTCTCAGAAACACCAAGATAGCCTTCATCTACCAAGTTTTGTGGTTAATCCCATGGAAGTTACAAATAAAGTCGCATAAATTATGCAGATTGACCACGATGACCTTGAAATTGACCCTTTAACTTTATCAGGAACAAAATGTAGCACCGTCAGCAGGTTTCGTTCGAATATGACAAAGTTTGGAAAATCGAATTAATTTTGCAAATTGACCTCCGATGGCCTTGACATGAACCGCCACCATTTTCGGGATTAACTAAGTCACTATCACCAAGTTTCGTTCAAATTCCTACTGACTTGAAAAATTTTGCATAAAAGCGGCTCCCGAATTGCAGTGTGCCCACGTTCGAACTAATCAGAGATTACAACTAGGGCTGACATTTATAACAGTTTCAGATCAATGAATAAAGCGTTAAGTAAAGATATTTGGTGTGTATGTGTGTGCATTGTGTTGTTTAGGTTACACAACCTTCAATCACATTCACAATATCTAACAAGCGCAAAGAAGTATACGAGGTCATATTCAGTATGTGGGGTGTACAATTGTGGTGAGGAAAATTCCTGTTGGTTTTTTACGTTTAGCCCAGCGTACACGGGCCCGGCCCGACTCCGACCCGACTGAGACCAGACCATTTTTTAGTTTGGTCCGAGTCGGGTCGAGCCAGTGTTCAGGAAAATTTGTTTCGGACCCGACTCACGTAGACTGGTTTAATGAGTGTAACACGTTTGTTGAATAAAACGTGTTTGTTGATATTGGTTTTGCAGGTTTGACCAGTTTGGTCTTGTCTCAGTCGAGTCGGGCCGGTGTGCGCATAACGTCGAACCCGACCGCGACAAAAAACGGTGATTACAGCCCCAATGAGAACGCGTTTACCAATCGGCTGAGCATAATTAACAGCATGTCATAGTATTATTATTATATGAGATATATTATATTATATTATTTATATTAGATATATTAATTATATTATATTATATATATTATAATATTATATTATATATATTAATTATATTATATATATTATATTATTTTTAATGATATTTTAATTATATTATATATATTATTATTTTTGTTTGGCCATGTTTATTTCATTCTTACTTCTCTGGAAAATAGAACCATGAACATGCAATACAACATAATATAATACAACAACAGGTGGTGACATCTAGTGTTAAAAATACAACTCTTTTAACTCTCTATAGGTGAAGTACTGCTTCCCACTCTTTGTAGTGATGCACGTCTCCACGTCTAATGCAAACATAATTTGGAATTAAATTCTCGGATATATGGGACATTTATTTCCACCTTCACTGGAATATGTAAAACTTGCATGACATGAAGAAGATTAAGAAAATTCTAAGGATGTTTGAATGATTGTTATATCCAAAGAAAGGGTCCTCTTGAGAAAACAAAAGCATTTCCTAGAAATTCTGTATCCACATCCAGCAAGGAAAGAAGGACCTGTGTAGCAATTCCAAAAATAAATGCTTCTATTGTCTCTTCATGAACATGAGAAGGTGCAACAAGAGGACTTTCCGCCAATGTTCATTATGTATAGGACGGTGAATTGGTACTCAATATTCGGTGCAAGAAGCGAAAATTGAACATAGTGCAGCTTTGCATTCGCACTGAGTACGATTGCGTTTGAAAAAAAATATTTTGATCCATTTACTCTTACCGAATGATATTGCCATTTTGCAACGATTGAGGTGGGCAGGAATGTGCTAATTAAAATGGGAATATGCACTTGTGAACTGTTCTTCAAGCCGATGATGCGATCTAGAAATCCTTTTAGCATTGTTCGTTTCTTCCCTATAAAGTATCTCACCTTGCCAGGAATGTGGAATAGTGCAATATGCCGTTATACAACGTGAAAGGAAAGGGAACTACATTATTGAAACAATAAAAAATTGGTATAATCAGAAACTTTCCATCTCATTGAAGAAGCTGTTATTGTAAACCAATCCCCCTTGAATAAAGGAACTTGTAATAAATTGGGAGCATCATCAACTTTAATTAAAGAATTGGTCAAATGATTTCCTCGCAAATCGCTTGTGGCTTTTCAAAAGTGAACATGGACCAGGCTTAATATATCATTCACGGAAAAGGGTTACTAAATCGGGATATCATCAATACGAAAATTACATTAAAATAAAATTCTTTTCCAACATTCCCAGATAATAATCCATGATATCGTCCCTACTCCATTGTGCCCTAAGAATCGTTACCATGTTACTTTGAGGCCCATGTATAAACGATTCAATGTGAATTACCTTCAACCCCCTGAACTTACAGGATGACTAAAGTCTGACGTTTTACTTTATCAGGCTTATTATCCATATAAAATTAAACATTACTGTATTCGCTCTTTCATGAAACTGTCTGGAGAGGGTCATGAGTCTGAAAAAGATAGACACAAGTTGTGAATTGCACAAAACTCTTGAAAATAGGTTCCTTCAAAAGGAGTGATGTCTCTTATGCCAGTGTCAGGAATTGTGTGAGGCGAGATAACTTTGGAGGGAATTCAATTGAAACAAGTCTTTTCTATTGCATGTGAATGTAATACCTAAAAGAGTAACTGGACCTTCGGACCAAATAAAGGGGGGCAGTATGCACGACATATGGTTTGATTGAATAAAACGTCCCAGAGGGGAAAAAAACAAACAGTTTTATCGAAGTTTACCTTTTAACCCGGAGCATCACCGAAATATGTAAAAACGACCGTTTATGACAAAGACTGGGATTACCATTAAAAAAATGGTATCATCCGCGTACTGCATAATTTTGATATCGTTAAAGGCAGCAAGGACCTTTAATACTGAACTATAATTTTCTGCGCCAGGATCTCAACTGCGATAATAAAAAGTAAGGCTTTAAAAGGACATCCTTGTCTGACCCCCTCCTAAGTCAAATACTGCGACGAGTAACCATTATTAATAACGCAAGCTGTACTATTCTTCTGAAAGTGTTGTGCACCCAATTTGATGAAATCGCTAACCCAAAAATTCATTTTGTTCAAACAGTAATGTAGGAAATTCCATTCTAATGTGTCAAAGGCGTTCTCAAAGTACACCAATAAGGATTAACCGGGGACAGCATGGCTTGACAATAATCAAATAAATCCAAAGAGAATCAACATTTTCTCCAATAAACCTACCCTTTATAAAACCAGTTTGATTGGTTCCCAATTAGTTGAGGCATACAAGTTTCATTCTATTGCCAATGGCTTTTGCGCGATTTTGTAATCTGTCTTGAGAAAGAGGTGAATCGGCCGAAGATTCTCTATGAAAGATGGATCTTTGTTTGGATTCGGAATTACAGTAATGATGCCCGGATTGTTTCCGAGGACAATACCCCTCTGCAATTTGGGACAATGGTTATAAAAGGATGCCACCAGCAAGGGACCAATTGAGTCCCAAAAGACCTTATAAAAGTTGATGTCAAGCCATCCGAACCCGGGAGATTTGTGAGATCCTATTTTTAGAGCTCCATGACATTCATCAATAGTTAAATCAGCCATACATAAATCAGCCTCATTCGCTGATAATGTATACTTGACACTGGAAGTTGTCCCCAAACTGAGAAGGCTCAGAATGTTTAGACTTATATAACGTGCGATAAAAAGTTGCTAAGAGCATCCAAAATGTCGGTCCGTAGCGGTTATATTATCCCAATTCTCACCATTAATGTAGTGAGGGACACTGGTTTCTTTTGTTCGCTTCTCTAATGGAGAACGTAAAGTGCTGTTTTTCTCCCCTCGTCGACCCCACCTTGCTCGGACCTAATTTGAATGCTTTTTCAACTCAACATTAAATTTAAAGATTGTAGAAGTCATTTTTAGTTCCTGTAAGAAAACTGTCGGTTCCCGATCCCAATGTATACATAATTGCTGCTCTATCGTTTATGAAGTGATTAGATTCCCTCTCGTCGCATTCTTGTCTGTGCCAACGTTTTACTAAATTTAATGGTAATTTTCCTAATATTTATTTACATAAATTCCATTTGGTAATAGGAGCATTTCCATGTCCTCACATAGAATTTCAGTAACTGGGAAATCATTTATCAATTTAATATAATCTTTTTTTCCCCCCCCTTAAAAAAATTAAACTTCCAGAAACCAGGCCCACGCTTACTACTGCCGTACAACGGTAATAAGAACAAAGAAAGGGTCGGATCTAACCCCTGTTACGAGGTCATTCTGCGGACCTGGTAACAAGTGTTTAGGAAAAGAAAAAATCTAAGCAAAGTATAGTCATTATTAACTCCTGACTCTCCATGGAAAATTGCTGGGAAAGCGGATGCCTTTCCCGCCAGATATCTACCAAATTGAAGAGCCATTAGGCTGCGGCATTCGCCACGCGCTTTGATATTAGTATGGCGCGACCCCATTTTATGTCTGTTCAAAATCAAATAAAAAAAATAAAATCACCTCCGAAGATAATACCTTTCTTCCTTCGAAAACACTGCTTTTGTGAATGAAATTCCTTTAAAAAAAGGGGATGTTATGTTTGACCATACACGACATTTGACTGTTAAATTTCATATCTATAATAAGGAAAACGCCGTATTATCCCTATCAATTTTAATATTCTCCCCACCAAGAGAGGAGGGCTTAAAAAGTACATCACTCTCTGCTATAATGTACCATTTGAAAACACATTTTACTCCACTCATTTAACACACAACTGTCGTCTGGCTCAGCATTATATTATATATATTATATTTATTATAGATATTAGATTAATTTATTTATATTTATTATATATAATTTATATTCAAAAATAGATTTACATAAAGATAGACATTGGCGTGATTTGAACACGCAGATTTGATAGAACGGCAGATGTGCCATGCATCATTGCGTTACAGAGTCTACAGAATTGCAGCACTGTCTTATTATTCATTTAATTGCGAATATGTCCAGATTTTAACGAGGCAGGCACGACGGATTCCAGCTCCGGGACCGCCATTTCAACGTCCCCATCCGACGGACGTGAGTACGATACCCAGACAGCACTTTCCGACATTACGCGTTTGGGGGTACGGCGGGATTCGATCCAGGGACCTTTGGTATGCCGAGCAGACACTCCCTCACTCTGATACGCTCCTATAGTCACTCCATCCGCAGATGATCCTACACGATAAACATCTGCTTTATTTCATGTCACTTATATAGTATTCCGTTGTTCCCGCGTGAGGAAAGAAATCACAAAAGTACGGTAACGACATGTTGTTCACACAAAAAGGCATTGCCTAATTCGGAAGGGACTGCGCTTTTTTACCAGCACATGAGATGAACCCAATGAATTTGTAGAGACTAGTTCTGTGTAGGGGGAAACAAAAATTAAGGGGGTGACGGCTTAATATCATCACTGGGTGGGAATTTGTACAGGGGCATTTTATTCTCGCAAAACCGGTATAGTTTTTCCATCACCGAAAACTTTAAGGACCCAGGAGAACAGAAAATTCCGGGCTGAAACTGTTGAACTATCGTTACCTCCAGCCTATATTTTTTGTTTTTTTGTAGGAATTGGAACACTTGCGGCATGGTACCCAAACTGATTGCGGTTAGACCTATACCTTCATGTGTGCAACGTATAAATAAAATAGGCCTACACTGCCTTGGAAGCAAAATAAAACTATCACTCACCAGTTTTGAGTAGGATCCTTGCCCCCGGCGAATTCAGGATCCATTCTCTCGCAATATTTTCTCTTTGGGCACCTCCGCGAATTAATCGTCTAACATTAGGAATATTAGTGCTAAGCGCGCAGTTCTGTGAGATGCCGCCATTTCATTTGGTACGCGTTCAAGTTTTGTGTGGTGTGTACGTGCGAGTTTATTTGATCGGTGTGCGGTGAGCCAGACCCGACTAGACCAGTACTAGACAAGACAAAACCATCTCAACAAGTCGTCAAAACCACAGTTCGTCTGTTCGGTCGGTCCGGGTCGGGTTGGGCCAGTGTGCGGCGGGCTTAAGTTCGAAGGATTCAAGGCCATGAGAGGCGAAAACTTAAAAAGCTTGTGGCACGATTATCGCGCGAGAACAAAAAATGTATTCAATTCATATTAGGCATGTAGTTTGCACATGTGGTGAGGATGAACCATAGTATTTATGGTATCTAGGTCAATTTCATTCAGGTCATCAGAAGGACAATCCTACATATGTTGGACGAAACATTTCAGGGGGTGTCGTAATGTAATTTTTGATCGTCTGAGTAAACTAAGATGGTGACTACTTAACCTAATTGGCTTTGAGTATGTACTTATTTGACTTATGATCTCGTGACCTTACGGGTTTTTTTTTTGTGATGACCAGATTCGTCTTGTGAGACAACAACCACAAATTGATGACACTAACAATACAAGAGATTACTCCTACACGACTATCTCCACAGTATCATCCTTCTTGAAAGGTCGATAAAGCTAAACACATGGTAGGTAGATATTTAGTTCTTCCTACGTCCTACGTCATAAATTCATTGCTTTCTAAATTCACTCAAGTAGTATATGTAATATATATAATATCTTGTGAGCATGAGAAAAACAAAAAATGACAAATACGATTTTTTTAGACCACAATGGCCCGAGTGAGCATGTAACGCTTGCTCAGGAGAACTAGAGACTGGGCAGCTACGTGACGGATGTGACAGGCACCACCATAAGGAGTAAAAGGTAAATTGCAACCTTGTTTATCTTACTGGAAATCAGGCTCGGCATGGCGAATGAACACAACACAAAAAGAGTGCTGCGACCATCAAGGGCTCGGAGGAGCAGTCGAGCATGAAAAGACTCCTACAGGGAGAACGTAACACGGTTACGTAATGCGGCTTAATAAGCCGTTGATACCGAAAACGGAAAGGAAATACAATTCCATCAGAGGAATGATGGTGACTTTGACAACGCTTGAGGGGGATGCATGGCAGGTAGGTTTATCGTGGGGACTTACCTGGACCTTATGCAAGTTTTCATCGCTGGGTTGGTTTTTGCTGAGAAAAATAGAAAAGCATGAAGTAGCAAGGAAGGGGGAGGGGGGGGGGGGGTTCTGATCAACGTGACACTATGATAAACCTATAGCCTACCAAGTAAATGTTGCCCCGTGAAATTGATGTATCATTCAGCAAAGTGACACTATGGAAGCTATACGTGTATTGGATTATTGGTGTTCTGTAATTTTCTTCGTTTTTTGTGTTCGAAAGAGGACGTTTTTTTTCCATTTGAGGGGAAAGTGAAAACAACCCTATATATACCAGTGGATGGTTCCCAAGTCATTGGGGTAAACGTAGTAGTACAGACTGTACAGTGCCACCCGTGAGGGTATGGATTAGTCCATTAGTGGGTGTTGAATATTATGTTGCTTTTGTTCACTTTGTAATTGTGCGGACATGGGAATGTCTTTGTGTTATGCGGTAGTGGGTCTTGTGGAAATGGGCGTGGGAGTCACTCCGGAAGGTGTTGAGAAGCGGTTATGTTAGTTTGTTATGTAGTTCTTGTACGTATGTTGATTACCTTGATACGCGTATCCGTTAGTTTACAAATAATTTGAATCGTATAACTAACCCTCGTCTATAGATTACTTATTTTACCGTTCTACACCAACCAAAACAATCCCCCCTTCCAAGCAGTATGTAAATTCTTGAAACGTAATTTTATCCATGCTGATAACTTTTTTTGATTGTTTAGTTTGTTTCCCAACCACAACATCTATATGTCAGTAGCGTACGCATAGATTGGTTATGGGGGCTGTAAAAAATGTATGATCACTTGGGTCATGCGTACGGCCACTGGTACTGCGATACAAAACGTAAAAAGACTAAAAATCCGGCAGGAAGGAATCACTACGCACTTTTGCGTATTGTTATCAAACCAATGTCCAGCAGGGCGCCGACCTGGATATTTTATCCAGCTACAAATCCTAAATAGTGCATGGAATAAGGATTGATTGGGACGAGCCGGTAATGGCAGAGATTGAGGAAAGTCATCCGAATCTGTGGGTTAAGTCATCAGCAATTTGCAACCCAATCTGCTTGTACCAAGTGAGGGTATTTACATTCAGACGGCACCCTGTCAGTTGCCTACCGGCTCTCTATGAGCGCTTATGCACTGTGTTAGCCACTTGGTCACCTTACAAACTACACTCAGTTCGGTACTATTGTCGCGGATAGATTGAACTGGTCTGGAGAATGGAAATTGTATCCATAGGTCCAAACCCCATTTCAACACGATGTTCCTTGCGGAGTTATAGGCTTAAGTGTGGTCCATTATGCGGAGAAATTGCGGAGAATCCCAATAGCGCAATCAATAACGCATGGACAGCCACACAACCCGGAATATTATGTTATTATTTCATTGTTTCATTTTGTTAAGTAAGTCAACAATTAGCAAGAAGTGCTGTTGGTCTGCCTGAAGAAAGTAACAATGACACCTACCCCAAACCACTTACGGACATGCTCTCCCAGAGATGAATCCTTTCGAAGTGAATTCATGTTTGCAAGTGTATGTCATCACTATTTAATGCAGATGGATGCTTCCGATCTTGCGACAATACACAGTACAAACTTAAAGGACTGTGAAGGACGGAACGCGTAACGGAAAAGTCGATGAACTTCGGGTTTGACTGTCGCATTCAGTTTTCCCAGGTAATATATTAGCCTCCCCTATGATTCATCAGCAGTTTGTCCTCTTTTCTTTTATTATTAACGATAAACTAGCCTATCATCTGGGGCGTATGCATGGGCGCACACTGAGTACTGATTCCACCTCAAATCAACCGCTTCACTTCTTCTTCCAATCGAAGGCGAAAACCGCATAGCACACGAGAAACAACCCATTTAAGGAAATGGACAAAACAATTATTCTAATTAACTCTATTGCCAACTTATTAATAATAAAAGGAGGGTTGTCTTTTGAAAATCTTTAGTAGCACAGTTTGAATGTTTCATTAAGATCCCAACCATAGTTAATTTGTTACAGAATTTTGATTAAAGCTACAGTTTGCCATTGACTTTGTATTACACTTTCTGTGCCCCCCCCCTCAGGGACGCACGGAATTTATACCGTCAGTATTCAGTTTTGTTAAATTTGCACACACGTTTGGGGACTGAAATTCCGACAAGGCTACATTTCCTCAACGTACTAAATAGAGGTACCAAATGCAGTCATAACCCCTTCACCATCCACATTCAGCGTTCTCCCCTTTTATCGTTTTTCTTGTTTCGTCCCTCTCCTCTCTTCTCAATCTTTCCAGGGCGTAGCCAGGATTTTCCAGTAGGGGGCGTGAGGGGGTGGACCAATCCTAGGAGGCGCATGTCACATCTAAGCGGAGCACCATCAATGGTTGGCGCGTAGCGTCCAGAAGGTTCAGCAAGGGTGACACTTCCTGACCGATTAAGGAGCTGATGCAGTGGCACGTCACAGTTTTTCATCATTAAATTGGTGGGCATGGAATTGCCCCATCTAAAACAAGTTGCCAGATTAAAATTTCCTTGCAATTCACGTTCAGCAGGCCCACGAACAGGCTAGCCCAAGAAAGACGACACTGATACTATTGCGCGGGGAGCGCCGTAAGATGGCCACATTTGGGGGCAATCAACGAAAGAAGGTGCACTCAGTTAGACGAAATCAGCGAGATCATTCTTTCACTTATTCATAGCATCTTGTGAACAATTATCTTCCCAGGCAGCTGTTTAAATGCAGTTGATGCGATATAGCACAACGATACACACGATCTGAGTAAAAGCCATTTCCTACAATTTTTTTTTGAATATTGGCAGGCGGGCTGATGCAACTGGGTGCAATATAGACACCTAAAACATTCAGGCCTCGTCGGGAATATTTGCGTTTCACCTGCATTGATTTTATAGTAATCCGGAAATTTTGGCACTTTCAGGTGGGCGTTGATGCAATCTGTGTGTAAAATAGAACACTAAAACCAGGGACGGCGCAGAAGGAAGACATGATGTTGGGGGTGGCGGTTACGGGGCTTATTAGAATATCACGATCCGCTTCCTCGGCCAAATTGCGGATATCACTTTGTCAAAAACGTATTTCTGGAGGCGGTAGTATTTTAACTTCCAGACATTCCGGCCTTCTAGGCTGCCTCCTTTTACCTTCCTCAAATTCGTATTATCTTTTCTTGAGGTCGGTATAAGAAAAAGAAATATTCCCCAGACGTTTTTTTTTTTGATGCGATCTTGCAATGTGCTACAGGTCGCGCTCAATACGCTACGCCTATCGTTACGGAGACACGTTAAATAACACGGCACGATTGCTATGGTCCGTTAGCAAAACCCCATATAGTGCTTTCTCGGTTCTTCGAAATACAAGTTGTTATTCATTGTGCGGTCAAAAATGAGTCGTGTGTGGACCACGACCACGTACACCAAAGGCAAACAGGCGCAAGTCGAAACGTCTTGATAGCTGCGGACGGCAAATTCCTGTTTGTGGCAAATTCACTGCATTTTCTTTACTAATCACAGTTATTTGGGGGTTTTTTTTGTTCACATGTAATTGACCCTACTGACATCTGTCATAAACCTTGAAATGGCTTTGGAACCCCAAAATGTCCAACACATTGCTTAATATTGCTATCCGTGCCCAGCACAAAGTAAAACTGAATCATCTAGGCCTGTGTATTAGCTACATGTACCCAAGTACAAAGCGCGATAATTCATAGGCCTGTTATTAAGTACATTACCAAAGCGACCCAACATGTGAGAAAACAACTCTCTTCCTGGGTCACAGCCAGCAATTAGAGCGAGGATGTGTGGATGACAAATAATGTCCCCCTGGACAATAGGTTTTCTTGTCAAATACACTGCCGACATGGCCCTTCTGACAGTAAATAACACTGCTTGCAGAGGGTGGAGTAATGTAAACAACCCTCTTGTCACGAGAGCTAGCTCAATGGAAGTTGGGGAAAAATTGGGGTAATTATTGGATTTAATTAAAATCACATACACTATGCAAACATAAATGTAAACCCAGTAGCCAGTGGCAGGGCTCATCCACCCCACCAAGTTTCAACCTGATCGCATGTACGATTCGAAGGTATGAATGAACGTGACGAACAGAGGACGGAACGAACGAACGAGCTAACGACGAAAGAAAGAAAGAAAACGAAACGAACGAACGAACGAAAGGGAAAGACATGATGACTTTGAGAGCTGCTTACCCGCAGCTAAAAAGTGGTAGACGACCACAACGATATCCGCATCAGAATATGACGTAATCTCTTGCGAGGGACAATTACGGCTTGTGTATCCATCTATATATGCGATGACCTGTATATTAAGAAAAGGAGGAGAATGGTAGATGATCTTAAACTGAGCGAGGAACTCGGCAGATTATAAACGAAATGAAGCGCGCCGAAAATGTTAAGCATAGAAATTTGAAAATTTCCGAATTTCGCTATAAAGAAGGTTGGACATAGTAATACGTTGGGAAATAGGCCCGACGAGATGGGAAAAATTCCGGGGGGGGGGGGGAGGCTTCCCGACGTGGGTGGGTGGGCCGGGACTCCCCGACGGGGGTGATGTCCCCCCCCTCCCGCTGGCGCACCCTTGACATAATCTTATCTAAATATATCAAGAAGCGGGTCACATATTTGTTGTGCTTAATTTTATGTGCATTTGATGTGCCCCAATGTATGTTCTTCAACATGGTGAGTAGTCGGGCTAGAGCCATGTTCATAGGTGTATCATATAAGCATATGGGACCAGCCCATAACTCCTGGAATCTTGGAGCTTTGCCCGCTTTGATGCGTGGACTACAAAAAAGCGACTGAAATTCAGGCTGCTCGGTTTTCAAATCCAGGTTTTCGGGCACAATTCCGCTCTTTTCCATTATTCAACTAGACCAGTTTTCCACCCATCGTGGTGATATTTTGCTCGAGTTTTTAGTCTCCCATTTTCACGGAACAGATAGGCTACTCTCTGCCTACCTAACCCCTAACCTAACAAAACAATTATTGATGTTCATAATGAACCATGGGAGGGCCCCCCCCCGGTTCAATTAACCACAGTCACTGGAATCACCACCCCCCCCACGAATCCCCCCCCCCCCCAACAACCCAACGCATACGCCTCAGTGCACTGTATTCTACAAACTCACACTGCCCAACGGTTGTATTGCACGTCGGGTTATTATGGTATCGGAGATTTTGGGCTGTTCCATCTTTGCGCAGTTATGACTAATGAGGACAACATGGACAGAAACAGATCGTCTTATTCGCGCGGAGCCGGTCCGAAGGGAATTTTTTTTCGAAGATGGATCGATGTCAAAACTTGCCCTCTTAGTGTTCAATGGCAACTGACTCGAATTGTAAGAGGATTGTAATTCGACTTTTTTTCATTGAAAAAACAAAAACAAACAAACAACAGACACCAAATTTCTCAGGGGGCGCAGTGGAGGAGAGGGGGGGCGACGGACTTCATGGGGGAGCGCGTCCCAAGCCCCGTAGCACGCACTGAAAACTTTTCCCAACGCCGATGTTTACACAACGAAGTTACTCTGCCAGAATTTTTAAAAGGAATCACAACAACACGCGTGTGTCTGTTCGTTTTCCGAGAAAAATATTTTTCGTTTTCCGAGAAAAATATTTTTTGTTTTCCGAGAAAAATATTTTTCGTTTTCCGAGAAAAAAGATTTTTCGTTTTTCCGAGGGAAAAAATATTTTCCGTTTTCCGAAGATTTCTTTCTCGCTTCGAAGGTTATTTTTCTTGATTTCAGATATGTTTTTTCAGACAGCGTGTCGCATAGTAAGTACGGTCGCGCGCGACCTACGTATATGAGTACACACACCGTACGCGGATACGTAACCGTACCTGAAACAACGCGAAGTATATAGTAAGCTGTCACGTCGGACGCGACGTCGACGACGGTGGAATATAGCTTCTGATAGCTTCAGCAATCAGGCAATAGCAGCCTGAGTGAGTGTCAATCATGTTTTGTACTTGTCTATGAACACCAAAGTGTATGGGCTAAAAGTTTCAAGGAAAGGCTAATGTCACTGTAAGCCTAACTTAGCCTAGTAGGCCTACCCTAAATTGGTTGGCGTTGTGCAAGCTTGTCATAGGATGAGGGCCTAAGCTAGGCCTAGGCCTACTAGCCGGCTCTAATTTAGAATCGGGTCAGTGGACACCTTGGTACTTCCGGAATGATTCTGAATTTGTACCCATAGGCCTAGGCCCAACTTGTTATAGGCCTACTATTACTGGCAGGGATTGATCATACCCATGGAACTGGTGTAGGCGATGTATGGTAGCATCATCATTCCTAAGATTACAGTCAAGTTGCAACAAAACCTCCATATTACACACAGTCACGTTCAGGACAGGTGTAGGGTTAGGGGGGGGTTAGGGTTATGCAGGTTAGGGGTTAATGTAGGTTTAGGTGGGAATGACGGGGATGATTGCATAAGTATACCCATGGGTACCCCGGTTTTGAATTGTGTTACTGGATTGGGGTGATGTTAGGGGCAACTGAAGGTTTAGGTTTTGGTTAACGATAAGATTGGGAATCACAATTTCTGTCATTGGAATCGACCTAACCCCACCCTAGACAGAATCCCTAACAGTAATTTCATACATCCAGTTACATGTACACATGGTATAATTATGCAATATGCATGACTTTTCTAATCTCCAGGGCACCGGCTATACAAACGTCCTCAGGACCTAACCTGAGTGGATAAATGAGAGGTAGGGATAGCATAGTACTATTCAAGGCATTTGATGGTAATTGGACTCTCAAGCTGCATATGATATGTGCTGTACGCCCCCACGGGGGCATTGTAAAAAGGACCACGGACGCTCCAAAACATCTTACCCAAAATATCCGGAACAGTCCTCACGGTAGTAAAATTATGAATATCGCAGGCCAAGAATTACACAAGAACAGACCAGTGGGGTAGGAACAAATTTGGTTGGGGGGGGGGGGGGGGGGTCTGTGAATGATGAACAGTCACATCATTTGGGAATAATTTAATTTTTGCTGAATTAAAACTTATGTTCAGAGCATTTAAGTATATTTTTGAGCCAAAGGCCAGAATGAGCAGAAAAGTTCCCTGGGTAATCAAGGGGGGCTTCCAAGGATGTGATAAATGCGAGGTATAATATATGGTATTCTATATACGAGGTGCAGGGTGTATGTCCCACTTGGGAATTTTTTTAAACTCTAAATAGGCCAAGGTGCCAATCTGGTGAATGACTAGGCAAACCATAGCCCCCCCCCCCCCTCGCGACTTAGTATGTACCGTTACTAAAGCCTGCATTCACAACTCGAGGCCGATGCTGTTCCTCAGGCTAGCGCGAAAGTGGCCAGCTTTCTGTTGCAACTTCAGTTTCTGACAAGCATGTATCTCAATTAATATACCAAAAAAGACCAATTAAGGAGTTAAGAAAAGTTTAGTTTAGACTCAATCAACTCATTCCTTCCTCATTTGGTCCTTTGGAAGGTGTGAGACTTAGGCCTACCAAATATTTACCCGGAATTCATCTGGAATCACATAGCGGCCTTAATTCACTTCCCAAGTGTGCTTTGTGTTTGTTATCAGTTGCCACTCAAGATATAAAATTAATCATGCGGTTCTCTATGGTAAGTATCGCAGTGCCGCACTATGAATATAGCCTATAGAATGCTAAATGGCCCTGAGTGGCAACACTTCGTTTACAAAACATGTTTCAAAACAAGGAAGGCTGGGAGATAGGTGGTGATTTTCCCCAATGATTATGGTCAAACAAGTGAGCTTGTAATATTATCTTTATGAAAGTTTAAATTGTAGTGGATTGGAATGTTCTTGATGATGTTTTGAAAGTATGTGAGGCTGTGGTAATCGAAGAAGTGGACAGGCATGAGGCGACCATGTCTGCACCTTCAATGGGAAGTAAGCTAAAGTAAAATTTCTTCTGATTAGCAAACCTGACCCACCCACTCTGTTTGGAAAAATCAATATATTTTTCATCACCGAGTCTAAATGCAAAACTTGGTGCAAGTAAATGATATTTTCCCCACTTGATAAGTGCGCATCAAGTTTTAGATTAAAAAATTGATAGGTTTGAAGTGGCGGTTGAGATGGTATTTGACATGGTATATATATGAGGGGGGTGCCTCTCCTTCGGAGCAAGCGATTTCAGGGGTCATTGGTCAGTGTTGAGAGTAGAGTCCAGCCAATACGAGGTCCGGAGACCAAAACCGAAGTCCCTCACCCTCCGAGTCGGAGACGCGTCCTCCACATCCGAGTCGAGTCAAGTCTGAGGCCTTGTGTCCGAGTCACGAGTCCCTATTACCAGATTACAACTTGGCATTTAGCAGATATGTATGGCATATGGTTAAAGAAGCAAGTTATGCGTTAGTTGTTGCAATCAACAGGGCAATTGTAATGTGCATATTCATCCCATACAAGATTGGGTTGCCCCGTACCTGTTTGAGACATATTGGGGGAAGTAAAACAGTAAAAACAATAGACATGTAGATGCAAATTGCATACAGCAGTTTGCCAAAACTAACAAAAGAAATGCTCTAAACCACTCAGTATATAACTAACACCTGATCCCCAACTCACAGTCTGCAAATCCAGGACAACAATTACTGTTCCAGGAAAGCAGTTAACTTGAAGTATTCTTCATTGCATTCCAAGAACACCAACATATCAGATCTTTATAGCCAGGCGTCTATGGTGTAGTACCTAATAAGGATTGCCAACTGCTAACAGCCATTCCACTAGCGCAGTCAATAAATGCACTACTTGGCTATAACTCCAGATGTGATTGAGTGGGGAATTCTGGAGGACCATTGACAACGAGACATCGCATTTTTGATTGTCAATGTTCGACCAACATTTCTGCAGGATAACACCTAAGTTTCGGGAATTCATTGGATTTTTTCTGACCCGCGTTCTTGAACATGGACTCGGAGCGAGTCCCCGAGTCCCAAAAGCCGGATGTATGAGTCCGACGTCATCCAAGGACGAGTAAGAGCACCGACCGTCTTCAAATCGGTCTCGGAGACACGGCCCAAGACGGACTCAAGTCTCCAACACTGGCTTGCGTACAATGTGATGTCTGGAAAATTCCTGACAGTAAGCCTGGACTGTCGCTTGTTAACACTTTAGGAAATTTTTACATTTTCAGGTGGCCTTCAAATGTATATGATGCAATATGGTTTTTGATTCCTGATTGAAGTCAGGAAATCTAGGCATGTCATGACAGGGGGTGTATGTCCATGCTGTGTCTGCTGC